>CABFPE010000165.1:245856-262613 GCA_900660155.1 Hofstenia miamia | reverse complement strand
CCTGACAATGCTTTTTCCATTGTTGTAGTGAAAATCTTCAGAATAATGAATTTATAAACCATACTTTGCATGTAAGAATATCTATGAAAATATGTATATATATATATATATATATATATATAATCTAAAGAATAGTTCCCCTCCTCAGAAAAAAAGCTGGGTGCGCCCCTGATAACCAAACTCCTTCGATGAGATGAATTCCACTTTGTATAGGACTACAAGAAGGACCTACGGTAACATATTTGAAGTGTAACCCCTCTCTGCTCCAGATTGGATTTAGCTACAGTTGCCATTTGAGATAACGATTAGTAAAGAGAATGCAACAACAAAGTTTCAAAACTAAACTCTTTTAATAAAACGTATTGTGCATTGTAGTGCTTTATATAAAGATATCATTTTTGTCCTAATTAATAAGGCCTTGATTGAATTGATTCTGTATGATATGTTTCAATTTGAAATATACGGGATGCATAATCCTGAATTTGTCTCATATGTACTATTTAAATTATTAAAGCTGGCATCAAGAAAATTTAGTTTATGATATCTTTGAAATTCCATGGTAAATTGAATTTCTGCTTGTGATGAAAAAAACCTGACCGATTCAAGGTTTTACTACACTAAAACCAACATCTAAAAACGCAATACACATAACACATATATATATATATATATATATATATATAATCTAAAGAATAGTTCCCCTCCTCAGAAAAAAAGCTGGGTGCGCCCCTGTGGATACACAAACAAAAATAGAAATAATTAAGTGTTATTACATGGCCACAAAATCTACACAACGATCAATTCACTAAATCTGCAGTACATAGAATTGTAGCAAGATTTCAAGAGACAGGCTGCATCTGCATTGCTCATCATCAACAAGGTGCTGGCAGACCATCACTGTCTATTGTTTCGACAGCGCTTCGGACTTCCTCAGCTAGTAATGATTTGCAGCTGGCATCAACCTCAAAAATAACACGATTGACTGATATTCCACGATTCTCAGTTCACCGGATAAACATGCATCCATATCGTTTGCAATTGAATGAAGAATTGTAGTGTGATGAGAATTACATGGATCGGCAAGGTGGGATTAATACCCACAACGCTATTATATGGGCTGACGAAAAAACTAAAACAAGTAATTACTAAGTCACTGCACCCTGCTAAAGTGTGTGTTTAGATCGGATTCACATCCAAGTTCATGCTGGATTCCATTAGCTTGGATGGTGGCATGATAAATTGTGAAAATTACTACTCCATGTTAAACGAACAAATTAATCCTAACCTGAAACTTCTTCGTAAATGTTAATCAACTATTTTCATGCAAGATGGAGCTCCTGCTCACATTTACTCGCCTGTCACAGAACTGCTCATCAAAACTTTTACATGCATTGGAAAATGATTGAACAACTAAGATTAAAAGCAGAGCCGAGAGCAGATTTGGTTAGATTGAACTAGTTTGAATTGGTTGACATTTCTCTTTTTGCAACATTTGCGATCTGAGAACATTCTATCAATTTATAGTAAACTTAAAAACCCTTTAACATATGAAAAATTATAGATCAAAACTGGAAACAATTTATCCCATTTGGAATTTTGGGCCATGTTTGGTAAGTCGACTTGAGAGCTGTTTGCAAAAAATATTTATCAAATGAAGACTAAAGTTGCTTGCAAAAATTGTGTTCGGTTGCGTTCGACCTACTATAACGTTGTTTTAGCCATCTCAAGGTAATGTTGTCATAGCTTCTGATTTATGGAAACATAACATGTGTTTTGGTCACCCATTCATATTGAAATCTTGTTTTTCAGTATCCTTAAATCATAGCTAAACAATTGCATTGATTTCTGATTAAAAACCATTGAATGAACTAATTGTCTGTATGCATGGACGCAGTGCTTTTTACGAAACAAAAGGTCGTAATTTTAAGTGGATGAGAAGAATTCTTCGAATAGCTTTTGTTCTGCTATATTTAGAGGAATAATTTTCATATTACTAAATAGTGCACGCTTTATTCCCCGCTTATTGCAAGGTGACTGTCCCATTCCACACGTTTAGTCTTGATTGGCATTAAATTCAACGCAACAACAGGTTTTTAAATTTATTACTCTGATCGCCGCCCTTTAATTAGATATTTATTTTCTTTCTCCGTGTATCTAAAAAATCACGCAACAACCGCGGCTCTCCTGACACAACTGTTCAATATTTTATTAATTACCGCGTTAGAATATTGATTTATGTTTTGCAATAGTTTCCACAGACATTGATTTCGCAACGATTTCAATTTTACATAATCCTGGTAATACATTAAGAATCTTTTCAACTTATACATTTTACTCAATGAAGAAGTAGTTTGACTGCAAGCTAACAGTACTAGTGGACCCAGAACTAATTTAACTATTTTGTATTGCTTTTTGAAGGTCCTTCATCAATATTTGTTTTGTTTCTCTATGATGTTTTTGCATGTGACACTTAGAAATGCTGCGGAATTAATCCATAAACTTGGTGGTTATGAGCCTCCACAGCCTGAATGCTAGCCTTGGATATAAGCATCACTGTTGCTTTGCGTAATGAATAAGAATAATTTCATATATTTTCATTTCTTGTAGCTTTTCGGCAGACTTAGATTTCAATATCCTATCTAGTGAATTCTACATGATACACAAATAAAAGATGGCATACGTGAAAATTTTTATGTATCACGCCAAAGTCGTTGTTACTGACCTCCATTCAGTCAGATACAACACATTTACGAAAATTTCGTTCTTCAATGTCAGCTTCTGCAACTTTTAATACGTAAAATCAATCGACAATTCTCTGCATACAATATAAGGAGTGCGGCTAATCAAGGCTTAGTCCTAAAATTTTGAACGGGGTTTTTAATTTTTGTTTCCAAAAATTATTATAGATTATTTATTTGCAAGGTATACAAATTGTAGTCATATTTTTCAAAAAATGCAATGATTTATGAAGTTCTCCAAAAACTCTAAGGTATTATCGCACTTTTAAGCACATGTGCTTGTAAGAGGGAAAATGCATCAGTCGGATTTTTTGTTTTAAACTACTTAGTAGCAACATTCATTACAATTACGCGGGTACAGATATGTATATTAACCATTAAGGTAGCATGTATAACCTAAAAGTAGCGCTATTAATTCATGATTATTTTAGCTATATTCATTTCATTTAATAAAATCATTGCCTACCAGAAACAATTCATTGATTTTAATAATCTAGAAGCTATGTTTAACCCTGTTATATAATCAAATACCTAAATATTGTGGTTTATGGTACGTACTTCATGTCATGGTTGCCCATGCTGTAATTAGTGACAAAGAAACGAAATATAAAACAGACGAAAAAATCATATTGGCTAGGGTGTACTGATATTCGGATATTAGCACATGTGCTTACAAGCGAACAAAATACACATCTGTAGCACAGTGAAATCAAGCTTTTTTCGCTTATAAGCATATGTGCTTAAAAGCGCGATAATGCAGTATATATTTTTTTGAAAAAATTTAATGGTATCACATTACTACACGAAAATTTACAAATATACGTCACACGAATCATGTCGTACACGACAATTCTGTAAAAATATCATTAGTTATAATTTGAAGAAATTGAATGCACCATGCGTCACGTTGAAAATCAAAAATGTCCATCAATAATGTTTGATAAATGCACTCGTCTGTCTAACGAGATTGACTTTCTGTGAAAATCAATCAAACTTAATTAATAAATTTTTAAAAGTATTATGGGAGTAGACGTTTTAGCCACCGTTGATTATTTGCAATCTGAACTGATCTTTCTTATTAGAAATTTTAGTCTTTACAGTATCATTTTAAATAATCGAGTCTTCTAGTTTTTAGACTGCCATGTTAAGAGAAACCTCTAAAATTAAACGTAAAAACTAATGTTGAGTCTCATAAAATACACGTCTACACATGTGTATATTTGACAACAAAACAACTATCACCTATAATTCAAAAACTGCTCAAGAATAGACAATTAAAAAGCATGTTATTTAGAATGAACTTCACAAGAAACTTGGTTCTTCGATTCAAACATAGATTTTTGAATTGTTTAAACTCATTGAGTCCATCTTTTTCTGTGCTTTGCTTCTGCTAACGAAGCTGGTTGGAGATCGTCATCGCTTATCCAGATGTACAAGTTTTTGAATATTTGATAACGTCTATTGGAATAATACAATTAGCATTTTCACACGGTTTTCTCTTACCAGTATGAATTTGTTGTAAGCCAAAATGAGGAAGTTGACTATTATTAGGAGCAATCTGTTTGTTTGAGTAACACTAAAATTTCGTTTCAGAATTTTTCTAACAAGACACCTAAAACAACCTGCTGATCTGAATTGCTTTTTCGGTATTCAGATTTCTAGCAGAAAGGCAAAACCAGTCTTAAAAAATGTTTTAGTCACACAACATGGTGCAATGGCCATTATCATTCCACCAGTATTTGAGATGAAAACCCTATGTGGATTTGCTTTTGATCCAAAGCTTAGTGCTTGGTGTTTTTCATCCATTACATATGACCATTTGCTCATCAATGCAACGGTTTTGATTATCTCGTGAGATCTGTCTCATCATTGGATGAACTTTCCGCAATCGTTTTTGAATATTTATTAATCATTGATATCGTCATCATTAACACAGTTCATGTTATGCATATCACCTAGTGTTGAGATTCCTCTTAGAAAATGACGGAGAGATGACACGCGAATTTTAGAAAATTTCTCTTAATATACTCTAGCAGTGTCAATTTTGTTCAAAACGATATGTGGATCCTTGCAGGCACTGATATCTCCCTCAAAATTGTAATCACGTTTCCTTCGGGACGTCTATTATTTGTTTATTGTTTTCACTCACAGCTGCTTTAACCCTTAGACGGCCAATGGGTAGTGAAAATCGACACTCCTACCGATTTTTATTGAGCATTACTAATATACAACTATATATATGGTGAAACTTTGCTACTTTTAGTTTATGATTATTGTCATTAAACCGTAAGAGTTTTGCATTATAGCAGTAACTCCCTTGAGTGAAAAGTTTTGATATTATTGTTAGTATAAAGTACCGACGAAAATAAAGAGTGAAGTCTATTTGATCTCCTCAATGAACTCAGGAGAGCTTACCAACACTCCGAAAATGAAGAGTACCATTCAATAGTATTGTAATTNTCAAAACGATATGTGGATCCTTGCAGGCACTGATATCTCCCTCAAAATTGTAATCACGTTTCCTTCGGGACGTCTATTATTTGTTTATTGTTTTCACTCACAGCTGCTTTAACCCTTAGACGGCCAATGGGTAGTGAAAATCGACACTCCTACCGATTTTTATTGAGCATTACTAATATACAACTATATATATGGTGAAACTTTGCTACTTTTAGTTTATGATTATTGTCATTAAACCGTAAGAGTTTTGCATTATAGCAGTAACTCCCTTGAGTGAAAAGTTTTGATATTATTGTTAGTATAAAGTACCGACGAAAATAAAGAGTGAAGTCTATTTGATCTCCTCAATGAACTCAGGAGAGCTTACCAACACTCCGAAAATGAAGAGTACCATTCAATAGTATTGTAATTCTACTAAAGCTAATGGTTGTGCAGCTAGCCGAATCACAAAGGCATGCACACGTAGAACAAGTGTTCGTTGTTGTCCAAAGGTTAATGTATGCAAAATGTCCTTAATATAAGTGACACCAAAGCCTTCACTATTTTAAGTTTACATCATTCGGAATTGACAAATCTGCCACAGAAGAATAGAAAATTAATTTCTTATTCAGCTCATGGACCTATTACCGACTCCACCTATTAATTTCCGATTGAGTAATCCAGTTGGAATACCAAATGAGATCGTCTCCTTGATGTCCCACAGAATCGGAATTAAATCCAGGAACTGCAAGGTGAAATCTTCAAAGTCCTTCAGGTGAACAAGAACTGTTCAGATGCGAAAGATGTAGAGAAAGGAAGAAACCATGTGTTACACTGAAAACAAAGGAAAAATGCAGATCTTGTTTACATTCAATACTGTATTTAAGATAACTGACTTTTTTGCTGATAATGATTCATTTCATCTATTTTGAAATTATTAGGATCAACGAGGTCTTTTTATTCGGAAACATGGATTGGAATAACAAATAAGGGAGAAGTTAAAAATCATCACCTTTGTCATTCTCGTAGTATCGAACGGTTTGGCCGTCTCAGGATTAAAATTATAGCATCATAATATTAATACTTCATTTAACCACTACTACAGACTTCTTAAATGTCCAGTGCAAACCAATTAATGAAAAAAGTTTGTAAAAATTGTGCCCAAAAATAACGAAATATGAATTAGAAAAGTAGAACTACTGTTTACACTTGTGTTGGAATTATTGAGGCGTGTGATTTGCTATTGGGCTGCTAAAATGCTTGGTGCTTCATTTCTAAAATGCACAACGGTGTCCAATTACAACCTAGAGGTTCTGAATGCCGGAACGTATGCTTTTGCTTGCCATGGGCCTACGACAAATCCACTGAAAATAATTGAATCAGTAGCGTTGCTGGCGGTAATGATTCTCTGATGACTTACACTAAGAATTTGTACATTTCAGTGAGTTAAATTATTGGACAAATGTTTGTAATTTATTCGATTAGATGTAATGAACGGGAATTCTAGCTTTCCTTTGTTTTCCTCATGAGATCACCTAATTTCATTCATCAACACCTTTCCTCTAAGTTTTTCCCTCCATTATTGTTCGTGAAACTTTTGTCTAGGGGCGTAAATGTATAAAATTAGTGTGAATATTTTTGTATAATAAATTTCATTTTTTGATGGAAAACCATAATTACAGTTCTGCAAAATAACTTTATATTGGGTTTTAAGTTCATGCAAGACGATTTTTTAAACCTCATACTATGTTGTTTTGTTGTCAGCCATCAGTCTGGTAGTTATATTAAAGTTTTGTATCAATTGCCCTAACCATTTTGAATTGATGTTCCACAAGTGTTACCTTAGTTTCAAAATGCAACACATCAAGTAATTTGTAATGAATTTCTATTTTAAGTCATGCATTATAAATTACTGTTGCCTTTTAAAAGCGCCGAAAGTTCTTTTCTACGTTCCATACAATACGAGAATTGTAATGAAGTGAAATTCCCCTGTGAGGATATTTTAGTGCACTTTGTTCTTCTAATGGATTATTTCCTTTAAAGAACTAATTGAAACATTTGCTTTTGAGATTGTGTAGGTTTCATCTACAGATTCAATTTAACACATTTTCAGCATCAACATTTATAAAGTCGCTTTCATTGATCAGTGGGAATTAAGATGCATAGTTTTTCAGTATTTGAATTTGCCCTCATTTTGGAATTTTCCGTATGCAAAATGGAAGCAATCGTGTTCATAGTTGCTTTATGTTTTTGGTGATTTTGAACCCCATTAGTGTATTCTTACCTGTAAAATTTCATGCTTTGAACAGAAATCGAAATGGGCTCGTGACTACTACAAATGTTTCCTTGTTTACTTATAATATGTTACTGTATGCAGAGTTTAAATACGTATAGCATAATGCATTAATAGATAAAATGTATTCCTGACATAAATTAACCATTAATATTAAAGTGTACAATATTTGTAAAGATCCAAGTTGCAAAAATCTACCTAAAAATTGGAGCAATTCTAAATAAATTAGTAAGTGTATCGAAATTCTTTTGCAATCAATAAGAGATAAAAATTTCAATTTCCAAAAATGCCTACGACTTCGCAATATGATATTTACAAAGTTATTTCATATTTTAAAAAAATTCTGTGAGAGACTGTAATGCAATAAAGCTCTAATGCATTGCTCTGAAAATATGGAATCTCACATGCAGTTTAAGTGCTAGCTTTATGCAAGGCTACTTCACAAGGTTTTATTGATATCATTTCATATAGATCGTAGACTTTTTGCCAGTGCTAAATCAATTATGTAATTTAGTTTGCGACCAATGTAGTGAAAAAATTTAATTGAAGTGAAAACAGCAAAATTTCCTTAAAATAATAATATGCCAACAACAGCTCAATTAGGTTGAATGCTTTTTCTGCTGCTAGTAACTTCCCGGTTCCCCTGTCTAGCTCTCTTATTAACTATTCCTGCAGACTATCTCAACACTGGTATTTACTACTTTTATACTGTTCTGTCCATGCAGGGCTGACGTCCGTAGTACCTTCCTTTCTCCCCTCTTCTAATATTTCCTTAGTTTTGTCTTCATTTCCTCATGATGTGTTCTGTCTTTCTCTAAGTTCTTCATCCCTACTTTGACCTCTTCAATTTTGCTACAACTACTTGCCTTCATTCCTTCGCTTTCTGTACACTTGTCTCTGATCAATTGAGCTGTTGCACACTTACCTAATCCAATTTTCGACCCGACTATCTACTTGCCTTCCCCAATGTCTCCCTGTGATTCTGCAGCATCTTCCTTGAACTTGAGTTCTTCATCTGGTCGTCTATATACCAAAGATGATTTGCTACTATGCCATTTTTTGACTTTATCTTCAATGCTTGTCTCCTTCAGCCTGTCTGTGATTGGGATAAATACTAACGGTAATGGTGCTAGAATGTATCATTAGAATGTGCCACACATAATCCTCTGTCTGCACTCGTCTATATTAGTCTGCCACTTTCTCATCTCATTTGCTAAGAGCCCAACCTACTTCTATGAAACTCTATTCGTCTCTAGTATCTTCGGCACCCACCAGTGTGATATACGATCATGTGTCATTTTTAATTTGAAATAAACAAAATAATGTTATAAGCAATACTGGTTTATTAAAGACAAACCTGATCTATATCAAATTTTAAGTTATGTTTTAAGCAATAGATTTTCTTCAGATTTTTTAATCAGCCCTAGTAAAAAGTTTGGAAAATTTGGCAAATAAATTCCAAATTAGTGCCAAATTTTTCGATTTTATTTGCAAATTGGTTCCAAACATTTGGCAAATATTTGCCAAACTTTCCAAATTTTGGGCTTAGTGAATTTTAAAGAATTTATGAACTATATTCGGCAATTACACTCATGCACTTGTGCAAGGCATTTCATCAGCAANCTACCTAAAAATTGGAGCAATTCTAAATAAATTAGTAAGTGTATCGAAATTCTTTTGCAATCAATAAGAGATAAAAATTTCAATTTCCAAAAATGCCTACGACTTCGCAATATGATATTTACAAAGTTATTTCATATTTTAAAAAAATTCTGTGAGAGACTGTAATGCAATAAAGCTCTAATGCATTGCTCTGAAAATATGGAATCTCACATGCAGTTTAAGTGCTAGCTTTATGCAAGGCTACTTCACAAGGTTTTATTGATATCATTTCATATAGATCGTAGACTTTTTGCCAGTGCTAAATCAATTATGTAATTTAGTTTGCGACCAATGTAGTGAAAAAATTTAATTGAAGTGAAAACAGCAAAATTTCCTTAAAATAATAATATGCCAACAACAGCTCAATTAGGTTGAATGCTTTTTCTGCTGCTAGTAACTTCCCGGTTCCCCTGTCTAGCTCTCTTATTAACTATTCCTGCAGACTATCTCAACACTGGTATTTACTACTTTTATACTGTTCTGTCCATGCAGGGCTGACGTCCGTAGTACCTTCCTTTCTCCCCTCTTCTAATATTTCCTTAGTTTTGTCTTCATTTCCTCATGATGTGTTCTGTCTTTCTCTAAGTTCTTCATCCCTACTTTGACCTCTTCAATTTTGCTACAACTACTTGCCTTCATTCCTTCGCTTTCTGTACACTTGTCTCTGATCAATTGAGCTGTTGCACACTTACCTAATCCAATTTTCGACCCGACTATCTACTTGCCTTCCCCAATGTCTCCCTGTGATTCTGCAGCATCTTCCTTGAACTTGAGTTCTTCATCTGGTCGTCTATATACCAAAGATGATTTGCTACTATGCCATTTTTTGACTTTATCTTCAATGCTTGTCTCCTTCAGCCTGTCTGTGATTGGGATAAATACTAACGGTAATGGTGCTAGAATGTATCATTAGAATGTGCCACACATAATCCTCTGTCTGCACTCGTCTATATTAGTCTGCCACTTTCTCATCTCATTTGCTAAGAGCCCAACCTACTTCTATGAAACTCTATTCGTCTCTAGTATCTTCGGCACCCACCAGTGTGATATACGATCATGTGTCATTTTTAATTTGAAATAAACAAAATAATGTTATAAGCAATACTGGTTTATTAAAGACAAGCCTGATCTATATCAAATTTTAAGTTATGTTTTAAGCAATAGATTTTCTTCAGATTTTTTAATCAGCCCTAGTAAAAAGTTTGGAAAATTTGGCAAATAAATTCCAAATTAGTGCCAAATTTTTCGATTTTATTTGCAAATTGGTTCCAAACATTTGGCAAATATTTGCCAAACTTTCCAAATTTTGGGCTTAGTGAATTTTAAAGAATTTATGAACTATATTCGGCAATTACACTCATGCACTTGTGCAAGGCATTTCATCAGCAATTGATCAAACTGCTTTCACAGTATACATTACAGTGTAGACAACTGATGCTAAACCCAAAACAGACTATTCATGGTTTAATCTAAAGCAATCAACTGCCATCTAATTGCAACAATGCATTGACATGCCATTCAACATTGACAAGTACACCAATGAAACTTGTTTATATTCCGTAACAATGTGCTTAAAATCTTGGCAACTATGAATTATAATTTAAACATTTATAATTATGTTCAAATTCAAAATTATTTCTGGTATGAACATAGAAAGGTAAAAGAACACAATTGATAATAATAGTCTATAACTAGTACTAATTGCGTATTGAAATGTTGAATAATTTATTGTTAGATAAGTAAATATTTTAATTGTTTGTAACAATAGTCAATGAAAAGTTAATATTTCCATTATATTGGCTTGAAACATGTTTGAAATAGTCTATTATACATTACCTACATGTTTATTTATTCAAATAAGCTGTAAATTAATGAACAAATTATACACATTTGGATAATTTTACACTTATTTAGCAAATGTTTGCCAAATTTTTGGAATGTTTGTCAAATTTTCCAAACCTATTTACTCGGGAGTGCTTTTTTGGAAAGTAAGCTGCTAAATCAAACTACAACTATACTTCACATGTATACCTTTGAATAGTACTTTTGTTAAATATAATGTCGGATTTTAAACAAATTAATAACTATAAGGTATATATAATCCTTCAATATTTTTCATTCGCGCATAGCGCGAATTTTACTAAAAAGAAGTTGTCTAACATCATTTTACTGTCGAATTTTGAAAGAGGCTGTTTTAAGTGTACATAACTTTTGAAATAAAAATTTTTAGAAACAACCTATTTTAAAAAAATAAAACAAATAAAACTTTCATTATGGCTGAGACCAACCCACCCACATTGTTTGCTGCTGTAGTTCTATAACGCAGACGCTTACAGTGATTCATATGTGTTAAAGTTGTGTAGAGCGCATAAACTAGGTTTTAAAGAAATATTTTGCTTTTCAGTTTTTGTGACTAAATTTCTGCGTTTTTGAAAACTCTGCATAGTCTAAGGCTGTGATTTTTCCAATCAATCTACTGGGGAAATCTTGTTCAAGAAGCTTGAAGTATACCGAATCTACTCTAAGCTCACGTAACAGTAAACATTTGCTATTGTCACACAAAACAGATGCCACGATGAGGAGATTTCAACACCGTTCAAGATGGTATTATTTGAATTTCATGATAGTGCAGCAATTTCAACAAATTTTACGTAAAACAGCCTTACCATGATTTTGAGCTTGCTATATTTACTAGCACTAAATATTTTTTCATGAAATATTTTTCAGTCCCCAACATTATTGAAATTAAAAAAATATTAGAAAATTTTGTTACACGAATCAATTTTATAGGCAATTTAGAATAGTCAACAGCTTGAGCTCAGCGACATAAATTTTTCAAATAATTTAGATTCTTACAAATTCAGTTTCTTCATGTGGTTGGAAAATGTGTATTTTCCAAATTACATTTCAAGCGTTTAAAACAATGTTTTTGTTCTTAAAAAGAACCAAGAGACATTTAAAATAGCATTTCAAAAACATGTTTAAAAACACATAACGTTTAGATATGCCAACCTTGGATGTGCTTATATTAGATTTTTACGTATTGAGTATTTTTATTCTAAATTGTAATATATTTAAGTTAATATGGATATGGACCTCCTTTGATCCACACTTAAATAGTCAGGTGTTAACTGATTGTATTTAATTAACTTTTGAGGCATATGCAAATGCCTGACTAGCTAGTTTCAGTCTCTACTTTATTTGGCTATTGGCAAGACAGACTATTTAATCAAAACATATTTTCTATATTTATTTCTCTTTATTAAGTGAGGCAATGAAGCACACCAAGTTATTTATTTTCTCAAACATTGCAGATTAATTTCGCTCGACTAAATATAGAAATGAATACCTAATTTATACGCCCTATTTCATAAGTCTCATGA
The DNA here is from genome assembly GCA_900660155.1 of Hofstenia miamia. Lineage (NCBI taxonomy): Eukaryota > Metazoa > Xenacoelomorpha > Acoela > Hofsteniidae > Hofstenia > Hofstenia miamia. The sequence continues at coordinate 250,098 of CABFPE010000165.1, read as the reverse complement.
ATTTCGTAGGTTATCTTCGACATCGAGAAGTGCTGCTAAACTGCGTTTATTGGTATTAGCTCAATTGAAGTATTGTTCAATATCTCCGAATATGTATATAAACATTTTATTTTTAGTTTTAGACCTTCAATTCAATTCAAAAATTTTTTCTCCTAAACAAACTTTGTGAAAAAATGCTATCCATGCACAAACTCATATCAATCTTCATTTCAGACCATAGAAGGGTCATCTAAATATTCCTATTAGGAGACAAAGTTTTTCATCGCTTTACTGAATATTTATTTTAGTGTGATTCTGTTACCGAACACTTTGTGTTGTGCCAGTCAGAATTGGGCCTATTTCTAGTTGCAAATCTTTGTGGTTGGATTTGTATGATTCTTGATGAGAGGAAACAGGCGCCGTCCCATAAAAACCAGTTTTGTTAATACGCCTATTCAACAAGAGCTGAAATATATTTGAAAAAAATTTTTTTAATAAAAACCAATAAGCATTTATTTTTATCATATTTCATTTATTGTTTAAACAGTTTTGCAAAAGGGAGGGACGCCGTTCTCCTCTAATCTTACGCCTGAATAAAAAAAGTAATCACATAGAGTATAAACAAGATTTATTTTTCATAAAGTGAAAAAGAATTTGGACTCTTCACTTAAATTATAACCTGAGAACCTAAGTCAACTGCAATGATATTCACTCGAGTGTGAAACAGATTCTAAAAATAGCATTGCTAAAATCAACCGTTATGTGCATCTCGACTCTGCATTCTAAACATTATGGGACCATATAGCACTGCTTTTCTCTACATTTTGTAGAAAAGTCCTCGTGTATTTGCGAAATTTCAGGTCTTTAGTAATTACTAAGAAAATATCACACTACAGCTGTATTCACTATTGATGCTTGATTGCTATTCTAATTGGTCGGCATAACCTGCACTTTCCTTATATTCTTTTGAATATTTTGAATATTCATTTATCCAAAACAGGTATATGCACCTACAGTTATGTGTTGATAATTACATTTGAATTTCCTACTATAAAAATTAATCATTTTTTGTGTGGCTTCCCCGTTTGAAATGTCTTCTGTCCAACGATTCCCAATGAGCAATCATTTTTCAAGTGTAGTAACAAAGACAAGAAATCAATCCCTAGCTTTTGTAATTGCATATTAATGAAGAATAATGTTTCCCACCGTTCTTTTGAAACAAATGAATGGCGTAGGCGGATTCAGAGATTTACGTAAAGTGTACTTTGCTGATGTAAATACTAAAATTATAATATATTCCTAATTTCAAAATGCATTAACGCTTCCATAAATTAGTTTTTATGCAAATTGTGCAGTTCTTAAGGTCTGCGTTACACAGATAGATCATATCAATATCATTGCTTGGCTTTATTGCTGTTTTTCGGATAATGTATAGCTTTTTTAACAAGTAGGAGGTCAATATCAAATTTAGTTTCACATTTCATATTATTGCAGTTAGGGGTTAGGGTTAGAGTTTGGTTGCAAGTCGTGTATTTACGATGTACATCGAAATACGCCTGATATTTACACACATTTTATTTTACAATGCGAAGATAATCCACACGTATATGTGTAATGAATAGTTAAAGACTTATACCGTATATATATATATATATATATATATATATATNTTAAAGTTTTGTCATAAAATTGAAAAAAAAATAAAATACGAACTTTGTTTTGCACGTGTGAACACGGGACCAACTTGATTATTTGATTTTTACATCACGCTGTTCATAAATTGATGTTTAGAAAAAATGAAAAGCCTTAAAGCATAACATCGACGATTGCTTATTGTCCAATATATTTTGGACCACCCAGGCGAGAGAACCTACGCAATAGCAAAATATTTTGGGGAGATGAATATTAATTCAAAAACAGTCTACAATGTTATCAACAAGTAAAAGAAAAGCGGAGAAGTATCTTGCTAATCCGGATGTGACCGTTCTTCAATAAAAATGCCAGCTACAAAATGTAAGACGCTTGTGATTGATATCATTTCTGAGAAAGTCTATTTCTAGCGAGATATGGCTCGAAAATATCACATATCTCAATCTTATGTCAATAAGATACTACATAAAAAAAGGCATTTAAAAATGAAAAAGCTCCTTTCTCTACCACTGCTCAGCAAGACACTCAACGACTAAGGATTGGGCGATTGTACAGAAAATTTTTCTAAACATCACATTCACCTAATGTTGTCGTGGACGATGAGTCATATTTACATTATCCCATCAAAAACTACCGGGAAATACCTATTATTATGCTAAGGAAAGAAGGGATGCACCTGATAGTGTCTAATACAGATATGAAAAGAAGTTTGAAAACAAGACAATGGTGTGGTTGGCAATCAGCCCTAAGGGTATATCATCTCCTTATTTTATGCCATCAAGGTTTTGATGTACCTAAAGAAATATACATCAATGACTGCATTAAAAAGCGCCTTCTTTCATTTATCAATGAGCATCACGCTGATGGAATGATCTATTCTGGCCAGATTTAGCATCCAATGCTATGCCAAACCCACAATTGCAGCCTTTCAGGAGATGGAGATTAATTTTGTTTCAAAATATATGAATCCTCCACGTGTACCACATCTCCGACGTATTGAACACTATTGGGGTGTGTAAAAAGACCTAGAGTATAAAAACAATTGGAGTGCTATAGATTTGGATGCATTGAAAACAAGATAAGATATTGGATGAAAAAAGTGGGCAAAAAGATTGTTCAGGACATGATGGTAAATGTCAAGAAAAATTTGAGAAAAGCAAAAGACAATGGAACTAGCAGTTGTTTTCATTAGCATGTATGTTGTTTTACATGTTATTAAGATTTTTTACTTCTCTTTAATTGCATTTCTTCAATAAACGTTATTCCGGGGATATTGAAAATTTTTAGTGATCACCCGTTATATATATATATATATATATATATAAAAAAGCACTATCATTATAGTTTGAAATATGGTCCGTGGTAGTGAAATTTCACAAACAAAGAGTGCTCAAATTCATATCTTGGACGAAGAGGGGTACAATTATCACGGTATAGCTGTTAGAATAGGCGTGTCAGTATCTTCGATATCCAGAAGTGTTACTCGCCATCAGCAACTGCAAAAATTTTCCTCTTGCAAGCAGTCTGGAAAAAGTGACAACCCCTCAGATTGACCGTCTCATTCACTGTTAAGTTGTCAATCACTCATTCTCTTCATCTTCTGAAGTCAAAGCAAATCTAGGTGCGGTAGTGCAGAATGTATCAACACGCACCATTAGCCGTCGATTGAATACTACCTTTGAACCTCCATCGTGCAAACCGGCAGCCAAACACTGATTGTCTTCAAAAAACATTCGAGACCGGTTGCGCTTCTGCAGGCAATACCAACACTACACACCTGAGATGCGGCATCAAGCAATTTTTAGTGACGAATCCAAGATTTGTCAGTTTACATCATACCGACCAAAAAAACTAAAGATTAAACATATGTTACACGCAAAAAACTGTCTGCTCAGCACCTTCTGTGATGATTTGGGGTGCTATAACTGCGAATGGGCATGCTGCTCTGCATGCTGTTCCTCACAACAAGACAGTCACAGCCAAGGCCTACCTCAAAATAATTCATGAGAATGTTCCCATGCTTATGCAGCTTTGCGAAACATCTGTACTACAACAAGATGGTGCTCCTTGCCACAGCGCCAAAGTTGTGAAATAGTGGATTGCATCTCAAGACTTTCGGTTGGTTGAGAACTGGCCGGGAAACTCTCCAGACCTCAACGTCATAGAAAATTGCTAGCATCATATCAAAAACTGTCTGAAGGAGGCCAATGCACATCACTCGACGATCTGAAGGAGCAAATTAAAGTGGTATGGTGCACAGAGATTACTGATGATGATTGTAGAAAGCTGGTCGAGTCAATGTCAAATCGCATTGCTGCGTATTTGGCTAATAATGGCGGACATAAAAAATATTAGTGAATTTTTCTGAATTAACTATTTACTTTCTACACGGTGTTATCATATTGTTTCTACATTGTGTTATTATATTGTTTCTATATTGCGTTTTTTAGTGTAAAAAACAAAAATTTCTAAATTTGAAAAGTGTTCCCAAACTTTTGGCCAGTACTGTATATATATATATATATATATATAAACCAACTCATTTAAAACGCTACTCTATAATAAATTGAGGGCAATTAGAAATGCAGCGTATTCATTGTGCAGCAACCTTGG
>CABFPE010000165.1:228558-243222 GCA_900660155.1 Hofstenia miamia | reverse complement strand
GTCCTCTCTTTTGTCACTTTTGGCGGGCCCACTGCTAAATGGCTAATATTGTATTCCCCTATAACAGCTGTACTATTTTAAACATTATCAATTTCATTGTGGCTGTGCCATATTTATATCTAATAATATGTATTAATCATAGAAATTTCTTCTTTATTACGAATATTGATATCTCACTGATTAATTCAGTCCAACAACCAGCATGCGTGACCGGTTTAATTAGCATACAATGTTTGCAAGCAGGGAAAAAATCTCCACTAGTTTATGTAGATTATCCACAACGCGATCTATAATACAGGCCATGAAACTTGATCATGATCAAAATGTTTTCTTGAATAGAGAACTGCTAACTTTTGAGTAAATATGTTGTTTTTAGAGGTGAGCTACAATTCAGTAGCTAAGCATGCTTTAATTTTCTCTAAATTAAAGAACGGTTTTAGTAGAGATGATGTTTCAAATCGTAAAATTGTAAAATTTTGTTAACAGCAACATTATTTCTTTTGTTAATGTATGTTTTACATTTGAAAACACCTTTTATAAGTTGTTAAACAATCGTCATAACTATTGTTGCTTACATGATAAATGTGTAGTTAATTTATGTTAATGGGAGCAGAAACTTCTGATAATAGCTCAGCCTCCGCTAGAAAACAAATATGTATTATAGACCGCCTTGATTATGCATGATTGCAAATTTTAATTTTTCAATCTATTTTTGTAGTAATAAAGTCCGCATAACATTAACCAAAAATTAATTGCTATTTAAATTGTAATGTAATTTTTTTCGCTTGGGCCTTTACTAGAGTTAAGCATGTTTTCCTCTTCGAGGTTATTTAGGAATTCTATTATATGAATACAGCAATTTTAAAATCTCGCTCATAAATCAGGCTTAACCCCATATAGTTGACCTAGCTTACCACACAGCCAACCAAAACATTTCAATTGAGTTTTTGGTGTTGTTTAGGTTTCAAGGTCAAAACATACATTCTATATAGTTATCTATTCTCTTGCTAGTAATTTAACTTCCAAGAGCTGTCCACTGAATTTCGATTGGAGTTGAAATCATTCGAAGGATTTTAATTTACCTTCAGTTGGAAAATAATTACTTTCGTCCAAAGAAATGGATGTATCATAATCATTATTAATGGAAGACGCATTTATTTAATAAAGCGTCGAGACAAGATATTTAAAACAAAATCTATTCACTTATTAGCAGCTTTGAGCAGCTGCAAGAAAAGTATTAAACACTAGATTTTTATTGCTTTATTTATCCCATGTAATTATATTACACTTCCTCCAGACATTTAGAGTGAAAAATTACTTTTTAATTGCAATTTCACGCGCTTTTCTTTTAGAATGAATAGTCCCCTGCGGGACCATCCATTTCACTGCCGTGAGTGGGTGTTTCACAAGCTTCAACACGTTCTTGATCCTTACGATCCAAATGCTACCCCAGCTCCTGGGGTTTTGGTATTGGGCGGGCCTGGATCTGGGAAGACAGCTTTATTTACAGAAATTGTAAGATTTTCTATATCTAACTTTTCGCAGGGAAACTTTATTACTATTTTCAACTTACTTGTTTTTTTTAAATTCAATATCTCCACTGTAGTTGTGGCCTATTATAAATTTATTGCTTTGATATACCAGATGATTCCCCTAATTGTAATAACAACATTGTTAGCAAAATACTCAACGCAACTGCTCAACTGCCCCTTGCCACCTTGAAAAGCGGCATCCGCAGAAACGAAAGCTGGTGTCCAAATTAAAAACAGCTTCATATTTCAAGATTTCGAAAAAATGTTCAAAGAAGATGGTTGTTCTAGAATAAACAACAGGACTAAATAGATTGGTTTTTGTGTTGACCGTCATTCTATGTGTTTAATGAACATTTCACTGTTTGACCAGTTTTCTTCATTGAGACATACGACTGAATTTCAAATTTCAAATGAAATACTACTTCGATTGAAAAATGATTTCTCGAATTTCAATGTCCACATTTACAATGCTAAGAATACTTTAGGTAAAACAAAAAAAACACTACAATTTCGTGAATGCGCAGTCGTTGCACATTTCCAATATTGATCCCATTTAATATTGCAAACGAATTTACTCAGGGACGGATCTAGGAATTTTGATGCGGGTGGTCGGTTATAAATTTGAGTTTAAAATAGATTGCTTAAATAATAATAATGGAGTACTGATTTATACGCTGAGTTGATTAACAGTGTATTTAAAATTCATGAGCCACTTTTTAATTTTTAGACTGGATTCAAAACAGGCAATAAACGCATAAACCTATAGTTTTAAAATTATTACTTGCGCAACCCCTTTATCCCAGGAAAGGGAGGGTGGTCGCAACCCCCGGCCACCTAAATCCTTCCCTGAATTTATTATATTGGTTCTTGATTATTTACTGAATTATAGCGCTATGTAATGCGAATAGATTTATTGATCTTCTCGCTGTTTAGGTTTGGCCTACTGCAAATCATGCGCGCCAAAGAGCATTATCCCGCCGAGTAATTGCGGCGCATTTTTGCGGCTCGCATGATGCTTCATCTCGTTCTCCTATTTCATTTGTTTCCAACATCGTACGCCAGCTGCGGAGTTCAGCAATTCTCACCGGATATGCTTCACAACTAGATCAATGTGATCCATATATGTCATCTACTCTGTAAATATTCTTAATTTATGACACGTTTCATTTCTACTTTTAATGCTATATTAATTATATATTTATTAAGCAATTATCATATCTAGTTTTCAACATAGAAAGCGATTATTGAGTCATGTAATTCTGCTAGAATATATTTTATAGATGTAGCAGAAATCTATGCTTGAATGAGCGTTTGTGATTGAGCAATTGTGCATGATCTTTTAAAACATAGGTTGCCAACAAAATGGAAAAACTGCCAAGAAAATGGCAATGCTTTCATGAAACTGATGGCTTTGATTATTTCTCATGATCTTGACAAATGTTTAATTTTGCAAACGTGCACTCATGAAACATCACCGTAGTTATACCTAGCCATGCAAGCTAAAATGCAAGTGGAAAAGCGAAACAGATGAATTTCATAATCAACAGAAATATAATTGAGCAAATAAGCAATTTCGAAAAATTATCGCAGTAAAAACTTTTAGGTACATTCTACTTTAAAAAAAAAATCCACTACATTGTTTTGTAAATATAGCATTCACAAATACATTCTTCAATAATGTGCCAAGTATTATACCAAGTACATTGTTACCAATGATTTATGCACCCCTAGAACTACATTTTAAGCCTAAGGTGCTCATTGTGACTTTAAATGCATAAACCGTTTTCCCCAAGCCTACTAGGTAATGAAGGAATCCTGGAATTTTGACATTTCTATATGCAAGTGTACTTCCTTATTATGTTGAAAATTTGTCATAAAATTGTTTTCCTTTGTTTGAAGTGCATGAAAATTTTAGCTTTTTTTCAATGGAACAATCCGATTTTTGCAATTGCATTCAAATTTTTCCTTACCTAGTGTTAAGATAATATAGCGATGTAAGACCTATGGCTGCGATAACTAGCCTCAGCTGTTTGTTTTCTGTAAGCAAACTGCTCAAGGCCCGTCCAGACTCGCAGTGCGCAAAGTCAGAGTGATTCGGTTAGCAAATGGAGGATGAAAATGTAAGCGAAGACGATTCTCTATACAACGATTTTTCAGGTTTTAGATATCTCTATTAATTAGTGATTCATGAACGTTTAAAACATTATTATGGAAACCAATACGCGTCCGTTTCTTTCTTTTTAATATACGTTAATCAATTAAATTTAAGGCTGATATTGTACATGCTTATTTGATTTGTTCTGTTACAATGTAACAGCTGTCAATGTGTACATGGATTCAGTGATTCGAGAGTGAATGTACAATGAAACTTAGTTGAAATCACTTGAAGACGTGTTTTTTAAACTGCTTGCACAGCAACTGAGTCTGTTCAGAAGTTGAATCGTTAAGATAAATTTGAATCGCCGTTTCTCTGATGCTATTTTTAAGCGGATTGTGGAGAAGCAAGCAGTTATTGCAAGTGAAATAGCTATAAATTATGCGTGAAACAGCGAAAGCGGAAAACCGATTGCAATTCACTGATTATAAGCTTTCTATTCACTAACTCTAGATGTTATAAGTTACTTTAGATGCCACACTAGGAATGCAGAGACATTGTGGAAGGAGCGTGTTGTAGAGCCTTTACTAAAAATTAAACCACCGCAGAGAAACTGCCTTATCATAGTGGATGGAATCGACGAGCTGCCATTTGGTGCTGCCGCAGAAATAGACCACCCGGTGACGATAGCATCGCTCATTACTTCACATTCGCTACCCAGTTGGTTGCGAGTGTTGGTGTCCACAAGAAAATCATCCAGAAATATCACAAGACTCTTCTCTGGCTGGAGAAAAGTAATAACTACTTGATTAAATTAATTAACTGTCTGTAAATTTATTTTACTAAATATTTGATAAAATTTTTAAAAAACATCTGTAAAAGTTATGTAAGATATGCCCTTATTTAAACACAGGTTAGTGTTGGGGTTAGCAATTTCGATGTATAGGAATAAAACAGTCATTAATTTTAAATTTTATCCAAACATATAATAAATGAGAGTTATATGTATTTTTTGAATATGCTCCTTAAGATCTCTTTATGTTTTTATGAGATCCAAAAAATTTTTCTCATAGGACACCTGAGAAAGCTAACCAGTTACGAATATTTTCAGACTTACCTTCAACTTTACTAGTGTGAATAGAGATAATTTAATCTGCTATGCCGTGTTACCTTCATACATTTAGTCTTCAAACAACAGGTATTTCACTATGAACAGCTATTAATTTAAGAGAAAATAATAATGGGATCTACAATATATCAATTCTGATTAGAAATTAAAATAATCGAAAGGACAATTAGGGTATTGCGGACTAAAATTTTATCAGTCTCAGTACCATTTAGTACTATTGGTTTCGTAGCTGTCACGTCCCAACTATTTCCATCAGAATTTCTAGTCCCATGATCCCATATGGCTCCATGGCAAAACGTTTATTCCCAAATTCGCAAAAAATTTTCTCGTTTCCTCAATAGTGGTCTCAGTTTCATATAAATATTTAGTACCAGATACCAGCCACAAAGAATTGGGCCAGTAAATTTAATGGGACCGAATCAGAGTTGGACATGGCTTACATAATGTGACTCATGATCCACGACCTATACGAGCGATTCCAATATTGCGACACATCAGACCCATTGACCTATGGGTAACTGACCCATGTCCAACTCTGGACTGAATGGTCCAGCGAAAGATTAGTGAGAACTACACTTGACTACTATGATAAACTGCCGCATATTTTTACAAATGCTTGTTTTGATCCGCGTCATTCGTGTTATTCGGTCGGTAGAATTCATTTCATTCTTTATGCTTCATCGAAATTCTCTTTGATCAGATAAGTTTGAATTTCGCATTTCAATCGAATATATAAACTCTAGCCCAACATATATCAAAACATTAGTGTTGTTTTAAGTGTTATTTTACGTCAAATTTGCCTGTTTATGTTCAGAACGTTATTTGACCTATATTTTTGTGAATTCAACTATTTTTATTTGATATGATCCATTAAATATACTTTTAGTGTTTTAAAAAATAAATGTGAATTTTAACTGGCAAAAATATATTTTGAAGTTATTTTTGAACCTCATTAAATATTACTCCTATTATAAGAGGCTGCGCATGTATAGGTTTTTCACTCGAACTTGGACAACCTGCACACTAAGACCCAATTATATCAATTATTTTTGTGAATGAGTAGGTATTTCCTTCAATCGAGCATTTTATGCATTTCTAGGTTTAAAATTGCTTTTGAAGCGTTTCTATAAAAAGCAACGTTGCCTTTTATCAAATAGTTTAATAAATTAAATTCAGTGCAAAAGAATAAACTTTTAAAGTTCACTGATGTAGACTTCAACTCCTTTTAAATATTCTCAGCGGTACAAGAAAATTGAAACAAATCAAAATGATGTACTGAAACTGGTATCAAGCTCAATAGGTAGGGGCCAATTAATTGTGATCCACATAGCCTTAGCTCTGACTCCGGACTTCGATAATTAGGAAGAAATGTTAAATAGTACATTTTAATAAATATCTGACGGTTAGTTATTATCATATTTTTCATATTTTAATATTTACTCTGACAATTCAGACTATACAGGTTAAATTACATAACTAATTAATTCTTATCTATTTAAAAAATGCAAATTAGAATCATCTCCTGAATCTGTGGGAACCTATTATGTGCTTTGCAAACATTCAAATTTTTGTAATTTATTTACATTTATCCATTAAATATTTTTTTTCCATATTGGTAGTTTGAAATGCTAGCACGGCACGTAATGTTAATGATTAAGTTTTAAAGCTGTTCATTTTGTGATCTTTATTAAACCTTGAACCTTTGTTTGACTTGCATTTGTAGAATTTATGTAAATTGAAGTAAAGTTTTCATCTGAAAACAAAGGTGAAAACGCCCCTGACTGAAAAATATATTCATCAGCTTTGTTGACTGAGCCAAATTAGTTAAAGAATGAGCCCATTTTTCCGAATCTTACAAAACAAATTTCTTGAAATAATTTTCAGGCTGTTAGTTAATATTGATTTTGTTGTTTTTCCGTACAATTTTTATTTTTCTAGTTTTTCGTTTCTATTTTTGATGAAAATATTGACTAAAAGTAAGTGGGCCAGTGCATTCCAAAATATTGCAAATATGGGTTGTGGGTTAACCTGGGCTGTGATGGGGCACAAAAAATGGCATGATTCCCACCAGATTCTTCCCAGACCAACTAAATCATTGATACATGCTCATATTTTGGAGGTGCTATGACAACCAACTTGCAACTCGTTTGAACCTGCCACAACATATTTCACGAAATAACATTTAAGCAAAACAAGGGACAATTTCGAAATTCGACGTCAAAATGTTAGGAGGATGGAATTGATAAATTTAATCGACGTTATTGTTGTGTTTCAGAATTGATGTCAAGGTATTTTTAACTCGTTTGAATTTAATGTTATATCAAGGACGTTATCCTTTACCAGAAGCGTCTTTAATTTCCTTCTGTATCGACTATTCTAGAAGTTAATTTAAAAATAATCACTACAATGTTGTTTTTAATTCGTCTAGCCTTCAATTTGTCAGTGGCTGCAAATAAATTTAATTAGTAGATGACGTAAGTCTTTTAATATTTAATTTTCAATTTCTGCTAATTAGGTATCTCTGGATGACGTCAAAAAATCACAATCAGCCGTGCGCGATATCCATAGATACATGTTACTTCGATTGGAGAACGAGGACGCCCTACATTCATTGGTTACCAAGGAAACTGCTGCACAATGGGAGGCAGTAGCAGTTAAAAGTGCAGGGTAAACTTTGCAAATTTTGTTTGAAATTCATTTTCAAACGCTTCCAAACTTTTATATTTTCAAATACAGCTAGCCATCTTTTTAATAGCAATATCTAAACAGTCAAAACATCTGAACAAAACCATGTATATTTGACCAATTAAGATAAATCATATTTTGTCCTTTGTAATACATTGACTGCCGAATCGGTGAAATTTCTAAAGAAACCGGTCAAACTGTTATGAAGGAAACTAATTTAAAATATATTTTTCTGAAAACAATGCAGAATATTCCAGTCGTAATATTATAAAACAATTTTACAAAACACATGAAAATTTACTAGGGATAATTTCTAGAGAGTGACATCGGGTACTCGATTGAACCCGACCCGAAATCTGGTTGGATCATGTCGGGTTCAAGTATAGATTGATTAGTATAGAGCTTATACAAATTGATTATAACGTTACTAATGTAATGTGAAAGATCCAAAACATTAAGTAGTACCAATGAATGACTTTGTTTACCTTATCAGAAAATCACTCATGTTAATCATCGTTTGATTGGAGAAAGATCCAAGCCGTTAAATATAGCTAATCTAAATCTACGTTTCGTGTGGGTAGGTTCGGATAGTGAATATTCTGATTGGGTAGGGTTCGGGTCTATGCTAACTCATATTGTCACTCTCTAGTCACATCTTATATTTATAAAGAACGTGGAGTTGAAATAATAATAATTCTTACTATTATCAAAAATTTATTTGCCTAATAAGCGTTGCAAACTCTAAAAAACTTTATGACAATGCATGAATGAGTTTCATGCATGAGTTTCTTTATCGAAAATGTCGATATTGCTGATTCGATTTATTTTGGCATGACTGTTAGCTTGTTATATATTAGCGATGTAATCGAAAAGGCAGTATTGGATAGTGCACGTTTGGTTTTAGACATTTGTAATTACAAAAGTTCAATTTTATAAGGCGTGGATATTGTGATGAGTTCGCTTGAGTAATGAGATATAAAAAGTAGCAAGAGGACCTTCTATATAGAACCTTCCGTGTTCTTCCATTTTAAATAATACAATCTTCCTTTATGGGAAACCAATGAAATTGTTACGTTAAGCAATTTAATTTTAAACTAGCAGTGGGAAATTTGAATGTTGTGCTGCTATCTGAACTTCCAGTTGTTTTTTCTTACCAGATTCGGCCATGATTGGAATTGTATCTGCAGAAGTAGCTGAAACGTAATTCTGCTTCATTAGATATAATGCAATTTCACCATATCATCATTAGTGAAATCTTTTCATTCGTTTTAGTTCCTTTACTACTTAACCGGAATTTGATATTGGAAATTATTTCTTCATTTCCTTACATGAACAACAACCTCTCTTATCGCTTAATTTCAGCAAGTAGCCCACTAGATTTGATCATTTCCTCGCTGCTAACATAAGGATTAGCTAAGGAAATACAATCTTTTCTGAAAATTCAAAACTATCATCTGTGTATTCAGGGTCATGTTCTTTCTAAGAATAAAATCTATAGTTCGAAGGAGTTTAATAATCTTGATTTGAATTTTACCTATGTTCAATAGGATTGATGGTATCAAACTCGAAATATCTAGGTATAAGGATGACGTGATTAATCAACAAAGTGTAGCTTGCAATGTATTTACATTTTATGAACTATGTTATCTCATCCTTTCACAGTTGCTTGAATATTTCAAAACACTTTGAAACGTGTATTTTTCTAATTATCTTTGATCATATTTTTATATACCTTCTCAATGCTTATTTTAGATTGTTTTAAACTAAAGGCCTGAATTTGTTGTTCCAAGAATCAGTAAAAAACCGCCATTGGCAAAAAAATCAAATACCAGTTGAAAACATGTAAAAATGTCGAGTTATGTGGACATTTTTTGAGAACATTTTAGAAATTCAATAATTCTGACAAATCTGGTGTTTCATCACTTTATTTTATAGGTAGCCGAATTTTTTTGAAAATAGTAGATTTTAAAAGCAATATGTAATTCTATATTTCCATAGTTTAAATTTTTGGCTGATGCTGACCTTAAAGCTTTCCAATATAATTTGTATATTTTCAAAAATAGCTACGCTACGTTACTATTTGATAAATAATTCGATGGATTTAAGTCAGTTTCTTATAAATATGTATTGACATTTCTGAGAAAAATCAGAAAACAACAAGTTGCGTTAGCTAAATAAAAAGTCAAAATTGCATGCGTCAAGCATGATTTTGAGTTAGATAAAATTTTTGCAGTGATTCGAGGAAATATGAGGGCTGCGATGTGGCTTCCTCGTGAAAAATTCGGCCTGTTGTAACTGACGAATCGGGCTAATATCATGCTAGCAATCTGTTCATAGTGTCCTCGATGAATTTGTTTCAATCTAATCAAAATCGGACTATAAACAGAATATTGAATTTGAGTTATACCTTTTAAGTGAAAGAAAGTTTGCTTAAGGCGCTGACAGACGCATACCATTCCATATTTATACAATCCTAGATAATATAAATATTTCTATAGATTATTTGAAATTGATAGTGAATTATGTTAATAAGTTCTATTTCATTTTAAAACATGGACTTAAACTCTTAAAATTCCTCATTAACAGTCCACAAATTCCAAGGAGTTGCATTTTTATTTATTTTTAAACGAGAGTTAATCCGAAATTGAAAATAAAAATGTGACCCCACTGTAATCTTGCTACTGGCTTCAGCGTTATCTTTGCAATGTTGTATGATTTCAAAAATTTTAGGAATTGTAAAAATCTTTATTTAATAGAAAAATGGTTTTGACTGAGAAAGAGGAATTACGCGCTCTCCGTTTTTGTAATTTGATAATCAATTACTATGTAGAAAACGCTGTGCTCCATCTCTAACAGAATCAGTATCTTCATAAACTTAAGAATATTTATTCATTATGGCACTTGTTAAAGTTTTACAATTGTCATCAAGACCATCTGGTACTATTCAGATCAGCGAGTGATTGACACTTTTCAGTGAATTCACTTTACGTCCGAAAGATAGTGCTAGTTGTGTATATCAGATTTTCAAAAAACCTCGTATACACTATGAATGTGTACAAATGACATTTTCGGCGAGATAGATTCATAATTTTGAGCTCGGCATACTGATTAGCTGTTAATTTTAATTTCCTATATATATATATATATATATTATATTCTATAGTACATCAGAGACTAGCAGCATATTGAACGGACTAGAAAAAAATCATATTTTGGTCTTAAGGAGCATTCACTCACCCACTCACTATTTTGAAAGTTGTTAACTGATTTTTCCTGATGTGTGTAGTCTGCCCTAAATATAATGAATACTATGAAATTCAAAAAATTATGTAACAATTGTAATCAATTATAGAGAATATCTGTAACACCAATTTAGACTTATGCATTTCAAGTGTTTATTTTAAAAGATTGAGTTTGGAACAACCAAAAAAGCTGTTGGCAACTTTCAGACTTTCGATTGGCAGACTTAAATGAAAGCTGTATACCTAAACATGTCTCTATTTTCGGTCAATGTTATATTCTACAACACTGATATATCAATGAGGTTGTGAAGTAAATACGACTTGCAATGCTATAATTTGATAACCATTGTTCAGTGGTTTGCCTCCATTATTACTAATAAGTTTTGTCCATCGTCAGCATAGTATTTAGTTTTGAAAAATATATTCTATGTGCTTTTACACATTGTCTAAATCAATAAAGTTTTTTGTTTCCTTAGAAATATAATTGGAGCAATGGCAGATGAGGTAAGCAATAGCCAGCTTGTTTGGGTATTCAAACGCATTCCTTCTGACTACTTGACTCGACTCGAATTTGAAATATTCGGAATTCCAGGTTCCTATTCTTCACTAAATTTAATTTTGGATGGCCGTTAACGTACTGGCATATTGGCACTAATCTCTTAAATAACCAGGTTATGTGTCATTTTAATGAGACAATCGCTAATAATTATGTTCTTTTAATTAACTTAAAAAGCAAAGAGCATTAAAAGCTGAGTTGAAATGAAGAGTACATCTACAAAAACAAAATGCTGCGTTAAGTTGTGCCTTAAACACATTCTTAAAAATTATGCTGTATTGTTGAAAAGGTTTTGAATATTTTAATCTTTTTCTCGCATAGAAAACGTGTTTTTTAATCCTGACATTGGATAAATAAGAAAACTGACGAATATTATGTCATGAAGCCAATTGTTAAAATTTGTATAGTTTAACAGTCTGCATATTTTAATTATTCCAAGATGCTCCTGAAAATTTCTCTTCCTATCTTCTTAAATAATGGTTTGCGTTTTTGCAGCCATACAGCTGCAGCAAATTAGTATCCGTTGGTCCAGTCACAGTGTCATTTGATGATGACTGTANGGTTCGTCATGCAATTACAGGCAATCTGATTAAAAAGACACAATCTAATCAATGTTAAACGTCACTACTACATGAAAAAAATTGAATGCAGTTTACTTGTTATGACACATTTTGTTTGTCTTGATATAGTTTTGGTTATCAATCGGCTAAGCCGTCTAAATTTTTCGGCGGCTGGCTAACTTAAAATATGTTTGCGGTGGCTCAGCCGGTAGGCGCCAAAGTCNCTGCAGCAAATTAGTATCCGTTGGTCCAGTCACAGTGTCATTTGATGATGACTGTATTTTGTGTAAAGCTCAGTTGGGTGTAAATGAGTGATCCTCAAAGTGTGGACTTCCTTTATTTAAATTTCAAAATGTGCTTAGCCTTTGTTCATCATGGGGGGGTCATCCGACTACCATTGGCGGCGCTAACCTGACAAGGTCGGCGGGCGGCAGGCAGAGCCACATCTTTAGAACTGGATTAGACTGTATAATATTCCATATAGAAACCCTAAAAGGCCGAAAGCCCTGTAAAAACCGTATATGATACAAAGGTTCGTCATGCAATTACAGGCAATCTGATTAAAAAGACACAATCTAATCAATGTTAAACGTCACTACTACATGAAAAAAATTGAATGCAGTTTACTTGTTATGACACATTTTGTTGTCTTGATATAGTTTTGGTTATCAATCGGCTAAGCCGTCTAAATTTTTCGGCGGCTGGCTAACTTAAAATATGTTTGCGGTGGCTCAGCCGGTAGGCGCCAAAGTCTAATACAGTCTGCTTGAATTTTCACAAAAGTTCTGTAACATATCATTAAGACTTCACTTTTCAAATACTTTATTTTAAAAAAATATAGTTAATGATTGTAGTGTCTTGTAATATTAGAGAATTGCTCTTGACTCAATGGACTTAGTACAATATCATAAGGTAATAAGCAAATCGGTGAATATCAAACTGAAAATACCCTGATTTTAGTTTTGCATCTTTAAGTACATGTATATTCTAAACTACCCTATACTTTGAGAGTAATGCATGTCAGTTTCCAAGCAATGGGGTCGGTTTCGGGTTTTTACACCTTAAAACAGTGGTTTCTTTTTCGTTTCGTAGGTAGCTGCCTACTATCGTTATTATTAAATATTATTTCAAGTATATTTTCCTAAAGGCTAAGTTAAGTTGTTAATCAAATAAAACAAAAGTAGGCTTCAAGTTCACTGCGTTTGCTAATCGCCGAAAAACTATTTTGTAACATTGTTTTCTCTGTTCGGTTTCGGCTTTTTTCGGTTTGCCAGCGGACACTATTTGAGAGATAAAATTTCAAGTTAGTTCAACAAGTTATGGACACTCCCTATACTTTTTCTAGTTAGAACACTATCTACGGGGTTCCGATGAAATCAATCTTGTCGTTTTCATAAACCGCGTCGAAAATAACAATCCTTTATGTTAGAAGAAAATTAAATCCCTAATATTCCCTAATATTTTCATTTTGTTGACAAGACTACTATTACGACCTGAGAGTAATGCGGAGTCAGAACGTCGAGTTTCTAACTGGCCTGGCTCCTTGCTTCAATGTGGTTAACAATGTGTGAAATTGGAGTAGCGGCATATTGGGATGTTGAAAGCTATCGAGATGTCACTTCAACTCCAGACGATGTTAGCAGTCGATTTGTCGTCAATTCAGCAAGTAGCCTGAAGCTCAATTTATGATAATTTTTGAAAGCCTCGTTAATTCAGTTTTAGTTTATTTGTCGAGAATAAATGATTTATATTTACATATTTTTTATGGTATTCAAATTTTAGCTTTTGCTTAATATTTTTAAACAATTCCTTCTTAAACACATGCCTGTGATTTTCGCAACACATAATCCAAAATCTTGGGCTTGCCTTGTAGAAGATGGATGAATTTCATTCAGAAATGAAATACCATTGAACATTGTTTCAAAATAAAACTTACAGTTCGTTCACTTCATTCGTCTGAAGTTAAAATTCCTAGACATGCTATTTATAGAATGGAGTTACAATATTCCGTACAAGTTTATTCGATCATTTATTGAGTATTTATTGAAGCGAGAAAGCGTCGCTTACCATATGCCATACTGTGTAAGAGTTAACAGAAAAGAATGCACCATGAAGGACGTTGAACACATAAGTCAATCATTCGAAAAATAATTTGTATAAGGGACGTCCAATACTTTAATTGTAACACTACCTACAGAATATTGGTTGTTACTTGTTTTTACTTCAAAATTAGCATTAAAGAATTTATATATTTATAAGTTATATAATAATAATAATAATAATAATAATAATAATAATAATAATAATAATAATAATAATAATAATAATAATAATAATAATAATAATAATAATAAAAAAGAGGAAACAGGATTAGAAGTTACAGAGCAGAGGCTTGCAGGTCACGTCAGAAAGCTGAAACTGGATGAGAATAAGAGAAACAGAAAAGCTGAACAGACGAAGCAAAAGGAAAATGAAGTGGCAGATGTAGTAGTAGTGGTAGAAACAGCAGAAACCGCAGCTGTAGAAACATAGACATCAATCAAGGAATGGATGAAGAAAGAAATAGAAGACCGAAGTAGGCTGCCAGTACCAAGAGGCATTAAGAGAAGCAAGTTAGCAGTAGAGACAGCAAAGGTTAACAAAGTATTAGAAAGGATAGATGCTAAGACTGTAACAGAGATAAACAGGTTAGTGTATGCAGGCGCATGGGAGGTGCTGAAGAATGTAGGCATGGACATGAAGAAGAAAAGACAACACGAAGATAAGGGAGACAGAAAGCCAGCATGGGAGAGAAGAATTGAGAATAAAGTGGCAAAGATTAGGCAGCAAATAGGGAAGATCAGAACAAGTAAGGCGGTACAGGAC
>CABFPE010000165.1:188637-207358 GCA_900660155.1 Hofstenia miamia | reverse complement strand
CACGTGCGCTAAATTTAATGAATCGTTAATTTTTCTTAATCGATTTTCTAAAATTTCTAGTAAAATATAATTTTTGTAGAAGTTCAATCATAATTAAGCACTGCTTACACACGTAAAATTTGCACAATGTTATTTGGCATGTACATTAATTATATATTATTTATTTATATATATATATATATTATTTTCGATCTCAAATTGTTAATTTGTAAATACTGAATTAATCACAATTTCAGTGCTAAATCAAATTCCAATTTAAGAAGGCGCCATTGTAAAACCAATTGAAAATAAAAAAGCGTATATCGCCAGCCCAGGACTAGTCTACTTGCAACTCTATAAATTTTATATAAAATATCTGTTTTATCGAATATTTTTATTTACAACTGAAAGTTTAGATGTAGTGAGTGCTTTGCTTGAAAATGGTGCCAATGTAGATCATAGAGATAAAGATGGTTGGACGCCACTGCGATCTGCTGCATGGGCGGGGCATTCGGCAGTAGTGGAATTGTTGCTTTTGAGGGGTGCCACTTTGGATTTGGCCGATGGGGATAAAAGAACTGCACTTCGCGCAGCTGCTTGGAGCGGCCACGAAGACATAGTCATTAAGGTTTGCAAATATATTATTATATCAAGAAGGCGTTTGTTTTAAACTCAAAACTCATTGGTTAATGTTTTATTTGATTAAAAATAAATAATTTGTATACGGCTGTTTTATAATATAAATGTTTGATGGATTTTAATACTTTTTATGGTATTTTGGATTTTTAATTATTTTCTTATGTTTTGCTTTCCTGGTTAATTTGTATACATCTATTTTAAAGTCTCTTCAATGAATTCAAATCCTTTTTTTCGGATTGGGCTTTCAAAAGTAAGTGATTTTTGAAGATTATAGGCTCTGGATTAGTATGATCTTACTACTGCTAACATTTCCCATTTTAAAATCGGATCATATGTCACCCTAAATACCTGTTCCAAATAGAAAACAGTCACGGTCACCTGTACTTACTTCGCCCAAACGGAATTTCAAATGGGTTCAATTAATTTATATAGAATATTACGTGACCTTTGCCTCTGTTTTCTCAATATATTTGAATGAATATAATTGAAAGCGGTGAAGCCAAGCAAGTATTATTAAAAGAGTATTTAAACACAACTGTCGTTTTAGTCAATTACATAAACAAGGACAAGGCAATGTCCGGCCTTTATTTTGTATGCTTTAATCCGGAAAACGATATTTTAAGAGCATTATCAAAAGGTTTCAACTGTCTTTTCTTGGAATCTTCCTTTTTTAAGAGAAACCATTTTTTAAAAAATCTCAATTTAATTCAAAATTTTTCCCTTAGTTATTGAAAGCGGGTGCTGCCGTTGACAAGACAGATAGAGAAGGTCGCACTGCGCTAATTGCTGCAGCATACATGGGACATTCAAATATCGTAGACATTCTCATATCATATGGGGCGCATATAGATCACGCGGACGAAGATGGTCGTACTGCACTCTCGGTTGCTTGTCTATGCGCCAGACCCAACAATTGTCACAGCCAGGTGGTGAGTGTATTTTACTATTTACTTATTTAGTGATAAGAAATATTAGTTATTCCGAAATGTCACAGATATACCAGTTATTAGGAAATATATTCGTAATCTTTGATAATGCAAAGCACTGAACAATGCAGGATCGCCAGCATTTAGAGCGATTACCGAAACAAAAATGTTCTATTTAATTAACAGTAAAAGTACATGTGTTCTATTGTTATTTAAGGGAAATTGCTTTTACGTCTTGCTAAGCTTCAAGATTCTGTTCAAATTTAATATATTCGGTGTGGAGAAAAAAGTATTTATCAAATCATATCGAATCGGCGTCATTTTTAAGCATAGTTAACAAAACGTTTAACACAAATTAGCTGTTTGTAAGATGTTTTTTGTTAGCATTGCGCCATTTCCGAACTCTTCTGATATGGAAAATGTCATTTTACATTTCTCGACTGACTTGAAGCAATTTGATTCGATTTGCTTCGAAAACTGAAGCCCTCAATTTCACTTGGAAAAACTTTACGCGCAATGTCCTTGTTTCTTTGATTTCCTTACGGCTTTCTGATGAAAGCATTTAAAAAGTTTCCTTTTCCTAACATTTGTATGTTTTCCTGAACTCAGACGTCTACACGAGCAATATTTGGATATCATTATTTGTCATCAAACGATGGATATCCGATGGACCCCTTAAAAACAGGCTGCCACAATTCTAACTATATCTTTCCATTTGAAGAGTTAAACACACCGCGCTTCCTGAACTCCTATACAGCAAACATTTTGCGGATTATTTTATTGTCTCTCAATGCTAGGATCCAACAACAATTTGCATGCACGGCTTATTTCTTAGGCCAACACCGCCATTCAAACAGTACATTTCATTTATGATTAATAGCATTGTCTTGAACAATGGTACTTTCCAACCCTAACTTCTCTACACTGGTGTGGAATTGTGCAGCGACTGATTGTAAATATACGCAATCTTCGTTTGCATGTTACACTCAATGATTTGGATAGCACACGTACAAAGTGCTGGTCGGTGAGGACCAGCTAGATAATAGCTAAGCTTAGTTTATTCTTCCTGAGGAGAATACCCTTTCGGATTTGAATCTGCGAATTTACATATATCTTTGTTTGTTTTAAACTTCTTCTCGTGATGTTTCCCAATTTCAAACATGAACTTCAAGCATTCGAATTTTCCATTGAGGGAGTTACTAGTTAGAAGTCGTGAACTTTGTCATCATGAATTGATATGTTGCGTTGCGTTACGTCATCAGAGTTCCCCATCTTTAATATTCACGTAAATTTTCTACGAAATTGCCGTGATTGGACAATGCGTTATTTATTCAAAATTATAACGTTGATTATGATTTCATCATTTCTGACATATTATATATTTCCGCACTTTATCAGCGTTTGTTTTAATTCCGTATTTCTCTGCAGGAAAAACTTCTGCAATTATTGGTCATTGACCAACTGCTTCCACTATTTCCTTAATGGAATTTATCTTAATAATTTTCAGTTGCAGAAAGATGTTCTTTTTTTGCAGTACAATTCATTAAAATTATGTAACGTTTAGGTAAATCTTCTGCTTGAACGTGACGCGCATGTTAATCATAAAGATAAAGATGGCATGACACCACTAATCGTGGCCGCTTATGAAGGGCACGTAGAGGTATCTTTTTTATATACTTTTCCTTTCTACATATATGAAGCTACTAGAACTCTGCAAATATGTTGTTGAAAATATTGGTTTTCTAAAGGGTTATGTATTATTAAAGAAATACTTAATCCTTAACCTTTATCCACATTGCTCATGCATTTGACGCCAAGATTGCAATGTTTAAAACATGTTTAACACAATGACTACCATGTATTGGATACATGCGAACTTCCAAATGTACCACATATCTATATTATTATCTCAGCTGTTTTTGCTTTGTGGATTTTTTAAATGCTAACAATTATATTTCGATACATTAAAGGAATAAATTAAAACAATTGCGATTCGTGGGGCAAAACAAAGATTTGGCTGTGGTAGTCAATGTGTTAAAACATGCACGTAGAGGAAGAAAGCGTGGCGCAATTTGTTGCAAAAGCTCGAAAAACATGCATTTGTAAAGCGTATTCTTTGTGAAATTTAAGTATTTATTGTGTTTTCAACATTTTAACTCGTTTTCTTTCAAAAAGTGCGTATTATTTAAACCCTGATTGATCCAGTTGATAAATACGTATTCCATTAACTTGCTGAAAAAAACTTAATTTTGTTTATTTTATACAAATTACGTGCAATTCTTTATAAATTTGCTTAATTTATTATACAAAGTGTTAAACCAGCTTTGCTATTCGCCTTAATATATAATGTAGCATCTTAAAAATGCAAATTTCAATGGTCTGTTTCATTTTATTAATTTTACTGTTGACGTCATTAGTTATGATTTGAATCAAAATATTTTGGCTCACTCTGTAATATATAACTTTGCTGGTTGCCGAATTTTATGCATTAGCAATAATTGATCTAAATTGTATGTTCACTAAAATCTCTATTAAGAAATCACAATGGATTTTTCTTGTGCTGGTTGATTGCGTTTTACACCTCATATATATGTTTCATTTCAACACTAACTGGATTTTGTTAATAAACTGTTTGTAGACTTGCGGTGTGTGATATTTATTTACTGTACCAAGCGTTATATATTTTGTATCAATGAACGCTGTCCTTATCAATGGTGTTTACTTGCTGGTAACATTGCCTTTGGTGATAACTGGTGCCTGGAAACGCATATTCGTAGTATTTTAATTTATCTCCATTGTGAATACGTGTTTATTTCTATTCAAAAGATGTTAATCCTAGTATAACAGTTAACTTCATAAATGCATTTTTGATATTTTTCCGATTTCTTAGTGTAAAAACTTAATTCAATTGGTAATCTCTTTTAAGGTTTATCGAAAGACCATATGAATATGTTATACTTCTTAAAATGTATACATGACTTTTTCTGCTTTTTGAATTTTTGTATTATTAGAAAATTTAATCATTTTGTATAAAAAAACATTACGCTATGAGTTGTTTAATCTATCGTTGGCAGTATATTTTTATTTTTATGTATAGTTTTAATATGAGGGAATGCAGAAATTGGTGTTGAATTATGAAATACTTACACGATAACTTGGAAAACAGCAACATTTGTTTTAGCAGGGGATTTGCTTCTATTTACAGGACACATTGATATAGTATTTAATAACTTCCATCAAAATTATTTTAATTTTTTTCATTGTTTTTCAATTGTTAGTTTCCTTTCAAAATAGTTTCATGACTTACCTAGCAATCAGATTTATCAAAGCCGTATATATGACTTCATTATGTTAATATTATATGAGGAAAATCGATCTTGAATTGAACTATCTCATAGACATCATTCACAGAGGTGGTCACGAAAGATCAAGTGTATTCATTCATTTTTACACACTGGTAATTTAATGAGTTGATATACTTTATTACTAATGCATTAAGCCTCCTCTTTGCTTTTCAAAAAATTGAAACTTCATTCTTGAGCTACATCTAAATATACAAGCACGTATGGAATGGTTAACAATAATGTTAACATTCTGACAGTTGCTTGCATAGCAGTTAATTATATCGAATCAATATAGTGCTTCAATTTTACAAATTAAAAATAGTTCACTTTGAAGACAATACCCATTTTAATCTTCTTTGTTATTCAAATACATTTGCGAAGGCTATTTGCAAAACAAATTAAAAATATATTTTTAGAATTCTGTATAAATTGTTATTTAATGCCATCTAGCGGATTCATTATAAATCACATTCTAGCGGCTAATGTAAACATTCCAGATTTCAAATAGTTTATGCGTGGATTACTAGGTGATCGAGCTGCTGCTTGAAGCCGAAGCAGAAGTTAACTGTTACGACAAGCACGGGAGAACAGCACTTTTTGCTGCTACCTCGATGGGCCATCACGACGTGATTAAGAGTTTGTTAATTTGGGGAGCCAGTGTGGACAGTTTAGATCCAGGTAAAATACTTTTTAGTTTACGTAGAGTGAATTCCACTTTAATAATTTATAAAATCATTTAAAATATATTTTTTGACATCTGAAATTCAATGCAAGTTCTCTTGGTTTATGATTTTGCAAAAAATCAATCATAGAATTCGAAATATTTTCGAAATTTAAAGCAATTATCTAATCAATATTAGTATTTGCTTCATTTCTTTTATGATGTTAGAGTTTTAGAAGCATGCATATTGGCAAGCAAGCAGGAAGTGCAATAATTTGACACTTTTAGGCAATATTTAGTTAGACTTTTCGAGTTCACCACAAGTTTTCATGGTAGAGTTCTAAGCAAAATATAACTTTAGTAACTCTATTATTTCAAATCTGTACTATGAAGTGTATCAGAAGACGAATAGACAAATATTGATATAAGTGTAAGAAAAAAAATAAAGCACCCCTCTATTTAATTTGCTTTTATATTCAATAATCCTATAAGCTGCCTTAACAAGCTGTCAGGAGATTAAGAAAATGTCTGTTGATTAATTTTTTCAAAAGGTTCTACAAGAAATTCAATTATACTTTATGCAAACTTGACAGTTACAATAATTATGTTCTCAAGTACATAAAATTAGAAATGCGTTATAAACTATTAGTTCATTATTTGTTTAAGAAATATTGCATGAAGTATAAAGTAAGCATACATAGAACAATATAATTTATTTAAATAAATTACAATAATTGAAATTTTCTGCTGATCTCTGCTCCAATAATTTTGCTGGAAAGTAACGAATAGCAAATCAGTTCCTAATAAAATGGAGGTGTTAGCAGACTATAAATGTCGATTTTATGATTCGAGAATGAGTAAGTGTTTGGGTAATTCCAGCGTTCATTTATTATTTACAAGTGGTGTGAACAGATTGTGTTGTATATTGTTTACTTCGGCTAGCTCAATTGGAAACTTATGTCTGTAAGCAATGCCTGGTAAGAAGTTTACGCTTCCAGTTAACATTGATGCTATTATAGCATAAGTATACAAACATTAGTAACATAACTTAGCCTTCACGCTGTGTTGTTGTCAACATATATTAGCAACAGTAATATTTCTTAAACTCCGGCCTGGCCAGACATTTAAGTGGACCAGGGTACCCATTAGTTGGGCTGAGTTTGAATTTTTACAGAAATTGTGGGTTTAAGTTAAAGTGGGTGTTAATAAATTAACCGTAGATGGTATTTGTGGGCTGATATTGTCAGAGAAGGTTGAGTACATTAGTAACATTTGGGCTTAGCATTGGACTTATCTTGGTATGGGCAAAATTCTTTCCCAATCTTGTGGTTATGAGCTGGAAATCGGTCTCGACTGTGTCTGAAAAATCAGGCCATTTACAGCAAACAAGAAAATATGAATTGGTTGAAAATCAAAATGTTCGAAGTCTTTAGACTAATATTAACTACGTATAATTTAGTATCAATTATTTTGTTATTAAATAGAATATTAATATAAATCCATTCACTATTTACTTTTTCATACTTTTAGTAAATCAAAAAATGTTCTCTAAGCATGCCCGCTTATTTTTTCCAAATTATTTTTAAAATTTTTTCCAAAAACGATTTTCAGTATCAAGTAGAATAAATCGAACATGCTAAGTTCTGTAAGCTGCTAATATAGAGATTCCACAAGCAATGTAATCGCTTGTTCATATCGCCATAAAATTTAAAACTATGTTACAGATTGTCTCCCTGGGTTTGCTGAAATCCATGTTTTTATATTAGTTTTTTGTTAGTTATATATATATATATATATATATCTTCAGAAAGTGATGTCATCTTGGTAATATCTTCAATTGTACTATTGCTTGTATGCGTTTCTAAATTTATCTCACATGTTAGATTTAGGCAAACAACAATAATGTCGATATCGTACGTGTAGGCAAGCTTTGACGTTAAGATTTGTAAATATAGTTGCGTAGGCTTCATTCCTTAATTAGATGTTCTATTTGCACAAAATTATGTTAACACACACATATTCATTATATTACATGCGTGTCACAGTATTTTCTACATTCAGTTAATTATATTTTGCTGCTTTTATCTCTTTATATTATAAAATAATAATTCATTGATGCTTTTAAGTACAAGAAGTGCTATATTTTATATTTTTTAATAATTTTAAGAGAAAGCAATAATGGTGTAAATTTACAGCACCATCTGTTATTGCCGTCATTGTCGAGTATTTTTTAATCTATTTTACGCAAACGAAGGGTGAAATTTTTAGAATTAATAGTTGATCATCTTAATTTACAAAATTTATTAATACTAGAACAACCGAATTTGCTGCAATGGGTCAATTTTGACCCTTACTTTTAAATAGTAAAAATAGTGCAAATTGATGAACAACCTAATTCAGTCTTACAATTAGACTAACTGTTTTGAAAAATGTAGTTAAAATAAAAATTTGAAACTTAAAAAACTTTTTGGTAACTATTCTTTGGTTAATTTTAGCAATTCGGACAAACAGGCTTGTTACAAAACCCGCAGGTAACGGTTTTCTTGTGCTGCACGTGACCAATACTAGTTGGAAAAGTAAAGTAGTTAATTATTATTCAGATGTTGTAGGTCGAAGATTAATTTCAACCAATGGCATGCGCAAAGTGGGCACGATGGAATGTTCCCTGTCAGGTTTTCAATACTGATTTTGATTGATGAAATCAACAGAAATTTTGTAAAGGAATTATGAAAATTTTGAAAACTACGTTGGGATGCACTTTCAATTTGAAGATTTAATGTGACTACAACCGCTTTTGCCCACTCATGTAAAGCACAACTAAAATATTCCCTGTCATTAAATCCTGTGCACACACTGATTTCCACATTACGTTTCGACGAACGTCTTGCCATCCATTGCATTTTTTAAAACACTCCGAGCTTTACTGCAATTATCAACCAGTAATAGTCTTGTAGCGAATCATGTGGCTAACTGCATCCACACCCTACTTGGGTTTTGCTGGTCAACATTGCTTTGCTATGTCGTTCTTCATAAGTGTACAGATGCAGGGTATTCCTCTGATGATTTATTTCCGCGCCACTGAAAAAGATGCAAGAAGTTGTCATCAGTATCAGTAATGCTGTAGTCCTTTCCCAAGTTAATTGAAATGTCTCTGAATTGAATTTTCTCACTATCCCGAAAAGCCTCACTCCAACCCTCTTATTCCCAGCAAATTCACAAGAATTGGAGCGATGATAAGTCATGAGCTCTTTCATAGATATATTGGAGTCTACTGTATTTCTGTGATTAGTTGTGTATTGGAGAATTACTGTAAGTGTCACACATTTTTTGATCAACAAGAGCTGTAATCTGTTAAGGTTGTACAGGATCCATTGTAACGTTTGCACCATTACGAATCCCGTTTCATCATTTACTGAAATACTGTCTGTCCAGAGATATTGTTTCCCATTGTTTTCTCCTAAAGAACTCATATAATTTTTGAAAAGTCTTATTCTTCACATTGGCCCCTGTGACAGTAAAATTTTGGAGGTTGATATTGGAATTACTGAAAATATTTGAAACATATAATATCAATGCCAGAACTCACGTATTGCACATCTATAAGCAAATTGCAAAATTTCATAGAATTCAACACATTGAAAATAATATGGAAATAGCATGAAATAATATATAAGAACCTTAGAACACAAAATATCAGGATGGAAATAGAGCCCTTTATTTCAATAGCATTCAACATTGATTATTGCATCCTGAACTAAAAATTAAGCATTTATACATGAATAGATTATACATGAATAGATTTATATATTTTTAGGCTATCAATACAGAAAGCAAATCAAAGAAACAGAACTATTTGAAAACAAAATTTTGAAATTTATATTTAAAGAAAAAACGCTTTGCAAATCCAATATCTTCCGCTCTACTACTTAGCTCATGTGTACATTGTGAGAAATTGATGTATATTAATATGTCCTCAAAAGTTGTAAACGAACCCAAGATTTA
The DNA here is from genome assembly GCA_900660155.1 of Hofstenia miamia. Lineage (NCBI taxonomy): Eukaryota > Metazoa > Xenacoelomorpha > Acoela > Hofsteniidae > Hofstenia > Hofstenia miamia. The sequence continues at coordinate 197,807 of CABFPE010000165.1, read as the reverse complement.
TTGAAGTTAATTGTGAATTTTGCGCAATCAATTGATGGACTTTGGAATCGATTTTCTTAAGTGCTACATGATTTTTTTACAATTATGACAAAGACATTTTTAAAATATCTTATACTCAAGTGGATTTGGTGAATTTATACACGAAATTTATTTCTTACATGATTTTTTGAAGGGCAACTTAGTTTTCAGTTTTTATAAAATGCAATGCAAAATTTAAATTTCTCACAAAATCATTGCACTAAGTCATCATGAAGCCGGTCGATTCCATCGTCATACTTTTTGCAATTGCTATGATCTACGTTCTTACAATCAATGGCGCGCTCCTCAAAGTTGAAAATAGTTCACTTTAGTTCATTATGCCATCAATTGATTTGCTGCTAAAAACAGACAATTGCATTTCGTGTAAATATAATTTTGTTCCAAAAACTTTTGCTTACAAACAATTTTTTCTGTAAAAATGGTTGTCAGCCCTCCCTCCGTTTAAAAAATCCTAAACGCACATCTGCTTATAAATTAAGCAAAAGATATCCAATTGATCCGCCGCCTATTGAACTGTATTACAGGAGATCCTTTTCAACCATGCTATATGTATAGAGTAATAAACAAATTTTCTATAAAAGGAAAATATATGAAATATGTTATTATTTTTTAACGAATATTAAAATTATTTACTCGTAGGAATTTAACATGTTATTTTTCTATAAAATATTATCTGACCTTTTGACCACCAAATTGATTTCAACACACTGGCTAGAATGTCTAACTATAATTATGTGCAATTATGAAATAGGAAAAACAAGCTTTCAATTAAAAATGTACAACTAACATGTCGTCTATTTTACTGTCCTCAAATATTTCTAGCAATTCATTGAAAATATTTTAGTTTTGAATTCAATTGCTAATAGGTATCAACAGTTTAATGGTAACCAATTTGTGTATTACGTCTGTGATTTTGTATGATAATTTACATGATGATATGAAATTTATTCCCGAAAGAACGATATTCTGTTCCCTAATTTGCGTTTGTATGAAAGTTAAGGGACAACGGGATGAAGTTTACCAAGTAAATAAGACTAATTCTTAAACGAGAGAGGACAAAATTTATTCCAGGATTCTATTTAAGTCTGCAAAACTGACACAAATTTTGGACACTTCAAATTCTGAATGTTTGTTTACAAGTAAGAATTAAATGTCTAAAACCTCAGACTACATGTGATTATGGATATCAATGTATATTAAATGTGGTTGATGTTTGGGGGATAGAAAGTAAAAAGAGAAACTTACTTTCTGAATGACTCGCATGCAAATAGTGGGATCAGTGGACATGTGGCACCCACCTGATAATTTTGTTCAATAATTGTTTTTGAATGAGGGAAATATTCAAAATATGTCGCGACTTCTTTGTATAGCCTCGATAATTTTAATAAATGACAATAAATTTAACGTGTAAGTAACTAGAAATTCGGGAACTACATTAAAAATTCACAGAAAGCAAATACAATTAATTTGTTTTTTGAAAAGTAGTGATAAAGTGATATCCCAATTAACTTTATTTTGGAAAGCGCGTTAAGTCAACAATCCTTTTAAAACCAAGTTTCAATTGCCGCTAACTTCGCTAAATTTTTGATAATTTCCCAATTTCAGCTTCAAGCGCGAGATGGAATCATGGAATTTGTTATTTTTCTATTCACCAAAGAAGCCACATTTTAGCTATAGACCCTTAATCTGTGCTGACTTGCAAAAACAATAAACTAGTATTTGCAACATTTTATATCAAAATAACAATTAATAGGAGGAGAAAATATAGTAAAGCAGTCCCGCTCAGTATGGCTGACATTAGGTTTGGCTTGGGTATTACAAGACCAAGTCTCATAGAGACTTTGATTTATTTCCCAAGGCTATTCTAGTGCTTCACCTACGCCAAGCTTAAATACACACTATGTATATAGTTAAACCATATTGCGTATGTTCCCATTTTAAGAAATATATGATATTATCTGACAACAAAAGAGGGATCTCATTGCAAAAGAAAAATCTATCACTTTTAATGGTTCAGCATTTGCTTACCCAGGTAAATGACATGATTACATCGCATGTCAGATGTATAAAGGTGGTTGCATAGAGTACAAAGCAAATCTCTTGCCACCATTGTCCATCACACTCAGCAAAACCACTTGTAAAGGTAGTTCGTTGTCGAAGAATCTCCACTACGGATTGTCCGTAAAGTCTGGACACAGTAAAATGAGTTATTTTTTTCAATGTAGGCTATAAAATTATTTATATATTTTTTGCATCCATACCTCAAGATAGCAGATGAATTGAAAAATTTAATGTACTTCATCCGGGAAGAAGTTTCTCAGTTTAGACAGTGGCAAATTGAATTTGATTAAGAAATTTATTTGTGTCCAGACTTTATGGACACCCTGTAGTCAGGCGCGTATCGAGAATTCTAAAAAGGGGGTGGGGGCCAACTCATATCCGAGACATATGGGCCTAGGTAGTTTTTTCACCCTCTTAGCATAATGCCGTGCTCGCCCGTGCATATATGATAAATAAACCAAAAAGACAGACGGAGGTAATAAGAATAACATGAAATAATACTTTTTTTGCACTTTATGTCAAGCAAAAAGACTGTTCATCAATATATCGATCAGATCGTATGAGAATGAGTTGAAATTGGCTTGCTTTAAAGGAAGGGAGCAGACACAAGGCCCCTAAATACGCCCCTGCTTGTAGTATCAATCTATAGAATTTTTTTTGCTATACCGAGTGCCCACAACATTCTTCTTTCTTCATTAATTTGTAGTAGTGGTTTTTGGTTTTCTTGTTTGATAGTAATTGTTTTTTTTTAATTCTGCTTTAAAACAATACACAATTCTTCTCCACATAGTCGTCTTTTCCTATAATTTTCGTTTAATTAATGGAATTATTTTCAAAATAATTATATTTTCTTCTATATTTTCATCTCTATTCTCTCTAGGCACCGCAACTTTGATAGATGTAGTTCTATTAATTTTATAGAGTATCTTCATTGTTTGAAAACTGTTTATGTATTGCTTATCCTTGAAAATAAAGTTTTGGGTTGATTAGAATATTTTTGACAAATTTGCAATTGTGCTATATATTCAACCTTTAACAAAAATAACATTACCTGAATTTTTGAATTTTTTTTATCTTTGCAATCCAAATGATTATTGATTGGCTCTAAAACCAGAATTTTTTTTTTATTTATTATCGAATTTCAGATTAACTACAAAAATATTCATATAGTTAAATATTTTAATATAGTTTTCTTTAAATGTTCGTGTCTCTACTATAAACAATTGACATTGGTATACAAAGTTGATTTGTTGGCTATACTAAATATGCCATTTTTGATTCCTCTTTATGTTTGCAGTGGAAGTAAAGAACAAAATATTTTTTAAACCCTTGCACATTTCTTATAATAAATATTGCCTAAATTCTTGGAATAATGAGTATACAGAACTAGAAAACCTTAATAAATATCAACTTAGTATGTTGCATATCGAATGAGTTCTCAAATTATGATCACATTTAGTCTTTCACCAGGGTTTTTTAAAGAAGGTCCCAGGGTTGCTGGTATATTCTCACTACCATTGCACTATACTTGGTTATTTCCCGCTTCTTTATATTGAATTTAAATGCAATGTATTCATACGTCTCATTCGGCTATTTCCTGTTTGAGTCATAATGTATGTTGATACACAAGACCATTTCCTTATACTCAGAAAATTTTATTTTGTGCAACTCTGTGCATGCCATTTAATGCAATAACTAACCTATGCTTATGTGCCTGTTTGGTTGCTAAGTTTATATGCAAAAACTGCATTCCGCGAAACGACCTCTGGATTTGTTACGACTCTCGCGTTTCAGAATATAATCATTATATAATTACATAACTTATTTTATTGATATTGAAATGTTGGTTATTAAAGGTCACCGTGTTTGCTGCATTCGTTTCTGTATACTTAAACTGTAAGCATGAATCATCTGCTGGTTTAATAGGGTGTTTTGCTGTTATTTTAAACTTCTCGTAAATCAATGAATGACTTTGAAGTTCTCTTATCAAAGTTTTCCGTGTTATTTTATTCACCATTTAACACCTTTCTCATGCTGTCTTATGTATGTTATTTTTTAATTTCCATGTTTTACTCAGTGCTTCCCGGTTAAATGAAAGTGCTTTGGTTAATTAGATCACCGTTATATTCAAAGAATTGTGTTCAAATTTGACATTTTTACAGCGTTTTTAGCTGCAGTGCATTATTCTATTATGATCCTTAAAAAATTTCGTTGTCCACTCTGTTTCTGTTTTATTTGTTAAAATATTCTGTGAAATATCGTTCTCTAAAGTTATTTGAAATTTGAATAATACTTACAATTTCATATTATATGTTAATATTAACTGCTAGACAATTTTATTACATGAATGTTTATGTTTAGACAACGAGATTGTAATTTTTATATATAAATGATGACAGGGGTGCATAATAGTGGATTGCAAAATACATTATTTTCTAGATATTGCTAATTTGGAAAAAAAATGTTTCTGGATGAAATATTATGTCAATTCATGTCATTGATAGTTGATATCAGCCAAAATGCTTTGCTTGTCTGGATGAATATCAGTCTGTCCAGATTTCTTTCAATACTCCGTAAATGGGCATCTGACATTGCGAATTTTCTTTCTGCAGGTTTGAAAGTTGGCACCCCTGAGTATGACACAATTATTGTGAAAAATAGTAAATAAATATTTTTATTGAAATATTGTCAATTTTTGTTTTAAAAATATTTCATTGTGTACCCCTGGATGCTGAACTTAGCGGCTCATGATTCAGTAAGAATGTAACCGATTATAGAATCTTAATTACATCTGATTAGTTTTAAGAAATTTCAATATCTATTAACAAAATATTTGTTCATATATAATACAGTTTTTGCATATGTAATATATAGCATTGTAGAAATCAAAATATTTAATATTGCAACTTATGTTAGTTTTATTAAGTTGAATACTTTGTTTAAAACAATTTAGCGCAGCTGTTCAAGTAGAATTTGTCTGTATTAAATTTCTAATTTATTTATTACCAGTAGATATTCCATTTTGCACATATTCACATTGATTTATATATATATATATATTGTTTAATCGAAAAGAATGAGGTGCTTCGTAGACAAACCAATACATTCTTTGTTTGATAAGTGAATGTTGCTAAATTGAATTCTTTGTGAAATAAGTTTGACATATGTAAGTGGCGCGTCAAAAAGAACAATCAGGAGCTGCATACCACAGCCTCAATGCATAGGTTCGAGGATCGAAACCAGTAATTTTTACAAATAAGCTAGGGAATTTCATTGATGTAAATCAGTGACAGCGGAAGTAGAGGAGGGGGATAGTTGTCCCCCTTAAAATGAAACTTTCATAAAAAACTCTCTAAAGTGTATAATTTAAAAGTCGTCTTAATTAGTTAATATATTGGGTAATAAATGCAACTTGCCCCTAACCAAAATTTGTTCTGCCGCCACTGCTATAAATTTATAGTCATCTGAATTTGAAATATAGTAATTATAAATAGTTGATATTTCAGCAGTTATTTATATCGGTCTGGATATTTCATGAGTTTTTCCTGGAAGACCTAAGACACACATTTGGTTGAAAGTATCTCCACCTATTACAAATGAATAAGGGCCCCTTTACACGATAAGTTTTTTTTAAATGTTGGTAAGTTCTTGCGGTTAAAAATATCTGTGATAAGAGAAAACTTATCGTGTAAACGAGACTTTAAACAACGATGGGCTCTGATAAATGAACTTTTTTTGTTTTTTAGATGTTTTACTTAAACAATGTTGTCTCAACTCCAGAGAATACCGTCATGGTTCGTTGCGTGGCCTACGTAAAAGATTCTCGTAGGCCATGTTCGTTGTTATGTTCGGTAAAGAAACCAAAAAATCCAACTAATGTTACAATGTTTAAATTATCATTTCAGTTTCTATTCAAGAATCTTTCCTTTCTATGGTCTGCTTTAATTTGTCTTTCAAATTTGAACCTGGGAATCAGGGTGCAATTCGAAATTTTCCGAAATACCAAATTCTGAAAAAAGTTATTTTGACGAAGGCGTTTTTCATATGAAAAACGTTTTTTAAATATAATCCCTTAATGAAGGTAATAAATTTAGTATTTCTCGAAACTTTAAGGCCGGGAAAATCAAAACCTGAAAATCTAAAGGCAGTAAATTCCTTTTTATCATGTTTAGTCTGAGGGTTTCGATTGGGGTTAGAGGTCGGATTTTTGCCGATTTTAATTGTTGAAGCATGAAAAATAAGAAGACTAAAAATTGATATTTTATCTTTAACATCCCATGACCTTTGACCTCTAAACCTAAGCAAAAGTAGCAGTCATCAAGTCAAAAGTTGTTGTTTGTAGTTTCTAACCCTTTTCTCAAAAGTTCAAATATTCATCTACACTCTATCAATGAATTAACGTCTATTCGCCAATTTTTGGTCCCAATAGGCCCCAGTTCAAAGCATATTTAACTCTAACATTCATGAAGTTTTATATATGCTTCTAAATGTGCGTTAAAATATGCACTTATCTTAAATTTTTTTTAACTATTGTTTAATCCTTAAGTGCCTATAAGCACTAGGAAAACCTTACTTAGTTCTCTCTGGTAGAACATAATATAAATGCCATATAACTTTTTCTAATTTTAAGCATTTAGAAGATCAATTAACTTCTGAAAACAACTAAGAGATATTGTTTATATAATGCAGCTCTGCAGAGATTACTGAGTCACTGTAGAAAAAATGGCGTTTAACTTTAGGCCAAACTGTCGAGTTTTGGGTCGCCAGATTCGGACCCACACACACACACCCTAACCCTAAACCCTAACCCTAACCCGGAATCTAAGTGAAGTGAAAAGCTGTTTCAGCATCAAAAATTTGGAAGCCACAGAGATACGCATCCCTATGCACGGGTAGACCCGTAGGGAGCGCAAAGCAGCAAAATCGGTGTTTGAGAGAGCCAGTGACAATGCGCAATACTCGTATTATAGATTAAAATTACAAAAATTCACATACACAAGGTGTTTAATGAATTTTATAATGTTAGTATTTCGTTAGAGCACCAAAAGCACTGTGTAAGGATTGTCCAAGCGGCGATGCAATTAAATGTGAGTGATACCGGTCAGACTGGGGTTCGTAAATTATGAATTTGGAGTTTTGTGGAAATGTAATCATTTTTATGTTCTGTTTGTTAGGAATAGAAATAGCCAATAGGATTGCATTTAGCAAGAAATTGAAGCTTCCCTCAACCCAGAATTCTCTGTTATTAAATTTTTCCACTTTTCTCTGTACTGTTTTTAGTAAGTGAGGAATAGTGTTGAGGAATGGTATTTTTTGTCTTCAAATCTGCTAATTTCAGGAATAGACCAGGATCATGGTTGGGGTTTGGCGTAAAGTTGGAGTTATAATATACATTTTAGATGCCTTGAATTTTCCGTGCTTGACTTTTCCTGCTTTCATATTTCACAGAATTGTGATAAGCCTATTTTAATTTTAGCTTCACTTTCTAACAATGTACACCGTTCCAATAATTAAGATTTTTTAACGGTTAAATTTTTCATGAACTTTAATTTGAGTTTAACTGTTTTTGAAGCATTGACTGCTATGCTACCACATTAGAAACTGTAGATTTTATTTTAAACATGCTAATGAATGAGAATGATGAATCCAGCCGGTGGAGGCGCACCACAGCACAATTAAGTTGAAGCCTGGACGAGTTTGCAACAGCTGACACCTATTATTTTAATCATTTAAATTCCGTGAAAGGACATCAATATTACGCAATTCAATACACACATTACTGCATGCTGTGGATGTATTTAAAAGCAGTCACATGAATATTTATGCGGTAAAAATGTCCATCACTGCCCATATAAATATATCTCAATTGTCTCCTTGTTTTACTTTGTTGCATTGAATGTGTTAGTGAGGAATCGTTAGGAGAATGCATGAAATTATTTTTGGAATGTTTAAACAGCTTTGCAAAGCGCGGCATATTCACTCCTTGCTGAAATTCTAACATTAATCTAAGCGAGAGCAGTTTTTAATTCTAAAAATAGAGATATCCTCCAAAATGATTTCAATTTTTTATAAAACGATTTCGATTGGATTTTTTTAAATAATCATTTAGAACTTAAAATTCATGCGATGAATTGCTTACAAATAATGTTAATATTTTATTTAATATTTTGCATTAACGAGAGGTGAAATCGAAGTTTGTAAACACCCACCATGACCTATTGAAGCTCCTCAGTTAGATGCGCTCCAATAGTGACACTCAGTGACCCACACGGATGAGTCCTCATTCTTTAATCAATAACCAAGCAAGTTTAGAGAAATTTTTGGGGCAATATATAGAAAAATGTGTGTGGCGGTTTGTTAAGTCATATTCTGATAAACAAGTAGTTTCAAGGCAAAGGCTTGACAACTATGGCTAAATGCATTGCCAATATCTAGAATAAATAATATATTGTATATATTTGTGTGTTTCATATTTTGAAAAAGTTTGTGGAAGACCATATGATAGCCACCGGTGCCGCCTAATTTTTATTAAACATGGCAGCTACTACTAACGAGAATTGCCTGGATGCAAAACACTACCGACTCATAATCTAACCCACCACTCTAAATGCAAGACTAGTTTTATTCCGAACAATTCACCACATACAGCTGTTCTATATAACTACTCTTTAGGTTCTCTTAAGCCCCTTCTAGATACACAAATAATCATATTCTGACTTATTCCCTATGTTTGGGATAATTAAAATCTAAAGCAGAATTTCTGAGAATATGAACCTATTCCTCTAAATGTGCCGATAGTGAATCTTTGGTAGTATTTTTAAACTAATATTTCTTATAGACTATATTTTCGTTATAATATACTTTAAAAGAATGAGAACACTAGCACTCTGTATAGCCGAGTGAAAAACACCGTCATATTTATGTCATTCTTGAAAAAGGGTGTATTTAATCAAACAATTATAAAACACTATGGGTGTGTTCAATAGAGCTTTATTATTATTATTATTATTATTATTATTATTATTATTATTATTATTATTATTATTATTATTATTATTATTATTATTATT
>CABFPE010000165.1:167460-180519 GCA_900660155.1 Hofstenia miamia | reverse complement strand
ATATATATATATATATATATATTAGGGTATGTTACCATCTAGGCATGCACCAATGATAGCATGCCAGTTAAATTATGTATAACAAGTATCTATTTGCCACTCAAATAACATCAAACGTAGTGAATGATTACACAATTTTGGAGGGAAATGAAAGAATTACTTAACTAACATAGCTAATTTAAATTAAGGGTAAGTGTATTATACACCCATAGCTATAGCTGATAACAAGAAAAAACTGAAACTAGTAATATACATGAGTTTAGCAGGCTGCAAACAGAAGATATATATATATATATATATATATTTATTTTTTTATTTTGTTCACATGCAAATTTGTGTTCATTTAGATGCATTATGCTGAGGATGATGGTCCAGCAATCCCTCCTCGTCAACCAACCCATCAACAACTATACCAACTACAACAAGATATGCGAATAAAGCATAGCCGAATGAATAGTCAAGAACACGATACCGAGGCATCAGCCTTCGTATTTCCAGCTGCCCCTAAAACAGAAGAAGATATTGATCTTAATTTTCTTCAGAAGACGATTTTAGCTGAGGCGCAGCGACAAGAGGAGGCCGAGAAGAAAAAGAAAAAATCCAGAAAATTAGGAAAATCTATAGCAGCAAAATTAGGAAGTTTATTGAGGAAGTCAACAAGTGGATCTCAGAATGCCGAAACTCATTCAACTCGTTTTAAGCATCCACTCTTCAGTTCTCAAGATAATGAGGATCATCCAGGTACGAGAAGTGCTTAATGAGAATGTATAGACTAAAACACGAGTACTTTGAAAAGTTTTTCATTAATTTTATTCGAATCTTTTGAATATCTCTTCTTTTTTAGAAGAGGAAGAGACACGCTTAAGTTGTTTTGTCCCTTCGTCAGACGCTGACGATACTACACCTCAGGGACTTTCTCCATCTCACTACCTCAAACTATCACAATTATGGGCAAGAGACCAGCAGTCCAAGAATGCACCTGGACCTAACTATAATCGCTTAGTTGATCTCAGCCACCTTCAGACTTTAGATCCTTTAGCCCAGAGATCTTTTAGAAATTACGACAGACTAGCAGCAGCCCGAGCTACAGGATCAGGTAAAAGATTTGTTTAAATTGCATTTGAAAAAAATTTAAGTTTTCACATTTTAGAACATTGTATGTTAACCTACGCATTTAATAGTAACTTTTCTGCCAAAAAGCACAAGTGAAGTTTGGATGGTTTTATGTAAAATTATTTTAAAATGTAAACTTAATTTATTTGTTTCTCAACATGTTGCCTTTAACCATGCTCTCGCGTTAATTTCAATATTTATTAGACAGATTTTTCCCTGTAGAACCATTTGTGTTTTTAACACTAGTAAAATGCAAAGGTTTTCAGGAAGATATCAAAGGAACACTGCATATTTGTAGTCCTTAGTTGAGAATCATATTTTTAATAGATTGGCATAGAAACATTTTTACCATATTTTATGGTTTTATATATTTTCCTTGAAAAAAGAGTTTTTAAATCATCTTCTAATTCACCACTAAGAACTCTTTCTATACTACTAATATTATTTATTTTATGTTTGGAAATATTAAATGGATCCGCGCGAATTATTTTTCAATGTTTTTACATGGTAAATTGGGCAATTATTTTCTAATAATACTGTTTACTCAAATCAATGTTATTTTAAAGTTTTTTAAACTCATATGTCAACAATTCTTTTAGGTGAATACTATTCGCGACTTAGCAGTAAACAACCGAAGCTTCCAGCAACCAACGCGCCTCACAATCCCGAACCTCTACCCAAAACCAGCTATTACTGTCACGCACCCGAAAGCGGCCCTCCACGCAGATCTGCTCCCAAGCCCCCTAAGACTCAAGATCCCTTCATGAGAGTTCCCCATCAGGCACCTGATCTGCCTCCACGTTTAGTGAAAACCAATCCACATTTATTTGAACACGTGGACGGCATGTCCAAAGTGGTTGCTTCTGTCGCTCCTAATCCCACGCCTGTCGCTGCCGTGCCTGACATGCGTAACTATATGAATCAGGGAGAGATGAGCCGGAAGGCCGCACTTTGCAAAAGACCCAGCTTAGAAACTATCCCACAAGAACCCGATAGTGCAGACGGAAGCACCTTAAAATCTGCGCTTCTTCAAAGGAAGGTGGAGACTGTCATTTGATAAATTTGGGCGAACAGTAAGTTTTTATCATTTATTTATACCTTACATTATACTCTATGATTCAATAGTTTAGAATCTAATTAAATTAATTTTGGAGTGCTCTTTTATTGGGCTAACCTTTGCAATATATTTTCAAACATTAATTCTACTAGTATGGGATTAATAATATGAGTGTGTTGTAAGTTTTGTACTGTTTTTCCATATTTTAATAATAAATTACTGCAATAGGAGAGGAAGACATGACATACATGTAATGTCCCTCATCAGGTCTCCAACCTGAAGAAATTATACAAGTTTAAAACTAAGGTAGTGACTTCTTAAAAAGAAATTGATTCTGGTTTTAACTGAAATTTACAGGGAGTGAAAGCCAATGCTTTTTTAATTCGTGCCAATAAGCAACATTTTGAAGACTTGTTGATAGTTTAAAGAGTTTACAGTAGTGCGTTCATTCCAAGGTCAACGATATAACACAATTTCCTTACAGTTGTATCTTTAGATCAAAGAGGCTTGTCATCATTCTCCAAAATGCAGTGATGGAATTCATTTTATTTGCAGTTAAATTCGAATGTCCTTAATTTAGTTATGCTCTGTTTTAGTATGTGCAATTGTTTTGATAAATGTTTACATAATGTATATTGTCAAATAATTTGTAAAAATATAGATGATAATTCTTCAAATTATTAGATACATTAAGTTCTTTATGTATATTTTTCATATTCATATTCTTGGCTTACAAAGTTCACAAACATCATACAGTTACAAGATAATTATAATTGTAAAATCTCAATTGCCAACTCTAACTTTCCGTGCACCAAAAATCCAATACATGACTTTGTCACCCGGGTTGTCGCTAATACTCTGTGGCATCAGTTTAAATATGTATAAAACGATTATATAAAAATAATTACATAATTCACAAAACTTGTTTGTGCCATTGCAATGCCTAATATGCTTTGATCTTGCCTAATATCCTTCATTCTGGGTTGTTACCCCATTAGTAAATGTACTGTGAACGAGTAATATCCATATTATAATTGCTAATTTAAGTTTTTCATAATGCATAAATATAGTTTTTTTGAAAGTATACCGATTCAAATTTTCGACAGCCAGATTATTACAATCCGTGAAACAAAATGTTCTACTGCTATTCCTGCATTTATTGGAGTCCAATTAATTAGTATGATCCCCTTCAATAATTGTTCTAATCGCTATACTCACATCTAAACAACATGGTAGCGCTTGCATAGATTATCATCACTCATTAAACAACCTCCGGTAAATGATAATAGATCATTGAATTCTGCCTACTAAACAAAGTCATGATGCGCCAATAACCTATAGTTCCACCGAAATAAATTATTGTATATAAAGAAAAGTACCAATGAAAATGATTTAACTGATTCAAGCTACATAGGGTCAAACGTCCTTTTAGAAAATTACTAAGGAAGCTCTTCGTATGAAATTGCTAGGTTTCCATGAGACAAACTTCGCATAAATTCAGCAGAAAAATTTTTCGTGACAGGCAAATATTTTGCCAATTTTGTACAGTTCAAAATCAAATTGGGAATATTGGAAATTAACAGCGATCATCTACTAATACCTAATATGCATTTTGATAATCATATGATTTTAGACATTGTAGCTATTATTTTATCAATCCAAGCAAATTTATAGCGCACTCAAATATATATATATATATATATATATATATATACTAGAGTCTTGCGGGAGAACAATTGTCTGTTCCCGCTCCCGCAAAATTCCCACAAAAATCCCATGCATAAAAACATGTAATAATATTGTAATAACTACCTGTACAAAAATTGCTAATGTAAAAAAATTTGTAAGATAAAACATATGAAAAGCATGTAAAATATTATTTTCTTATTACTAACAGTTCATTCAAATGGGCTGAGTCCAGTTGGGAGCGTTGATTGGTAATTGTAAGTCCAGCATAACTAAACACTCGTTGGGAAACAGTTTCTGAGGCTTGTATTGCTAAGTACGATCGTGCCACCTGCCTACGTTTTTTGTAGTGTGAATTCTTCTAATATGAAAGAAGGTCAAAGTCTTCAGTATACTGCAAGTCATGTGCGTCTTGCACATATCTGTTATATTCTGACTAAGAGCAAGATGGTACAGATACATCTTCGCCTTCTGAGTCCGAATAAAAAACTGCAAATCTTTGTTTTCTTTGGTGGGTTGTGTGACACTGCAACTGAATCCTGAAAATGTATATGCTGCAAAATATTTATTTCAGAAATTTCGCGATTCTTTGTAATATTAGAATTACAAAAGCGTGGATCCAAGAGAGTTCCAATGCATTGATAAGAAGTTTGTTTTGGTGTGCATTTTAACTGTATTCTTTCAGCAAGCGACGTTGATAAAAGTTTAGTTGTAGGTTGTTGTGCAGTTTCTTCATTTTATGTTTGAGCTTCTTCAAAATGGGAATAACCAAATTAATTGTAGGCTTCTTTTCAACAATCAGCATATCACTGGCCTCCTTAAATGGGGTCAAACACGCAACAATAGTAGCAATACAGTCAATATCTATAAGAGCAATTTCTCCAATACATTCGTTAGCAGGGATTAGCAACTACAAACAAAATATTTCATCAATATGCCCTACACATCAGTTGACTTGCGAAATCTCATAATAAAACCGCATATACTCTTTTAATTAATAATTGACTCCAGCAGAGGCGGTATTCTTTATTAACAAGAGTTAACAGTTTGTATTGAACTTTAAAGTCAGTGGCGGTACCGTTTGATATAATCTCTCAATAAAAAAAAAATTCGGAATTTAGACAATTCATTTCTGAACTGGATTCAAACTTTATTCTGGGCATAACTGAAACCTGGTTTACAAATGATAATCACAATTCGTCCTGGTCAATCGATAACTCTAAATTTAAAATATTTAGAAAGGACAGAAATCCAACTTTTCATTTTAATAAGACAAAAGGAGGTGGTGTCATGTTTTTAATACCTAAAATACTCAAACCAAAACTTAGGACAGATATAGCAAAAGATTCAACTTATGAAAGTCTTTGGGTTGAAATTCAAAACCCAGACAAAAATTTTAATAGTCAATTAATAAATATCTCTTATTGTCCAAATAAAACTTATATAAATAACTTTTTCTTACAAATGGAAGATGAATTTTCTACTGCTCTGAGTTATAACACGAATATAATGGTAATGGGAGACTGGAATGTAAATCTTCTAAGCAATAACGAAAAAAGTAAGCTTGGCAATTTTCTCAATACTTTCAATATTTCACTAATAAATAAAAAAATTCCTTCTAGAATTTCTGCTAATAGTAAAACGCTTATTGACTATTTCATGATATCAGAAAATTCTTCGTCTTATAATTATTTTTGTTTTGAATTTCCATACTCAGATCACTGCCTTATAGCTACTTATTCGAATATTCTAAAAGTTTGTAAACCCTCTAAATCTTGGATAAAAATACGAGAAAAATCAACAGAAAATGTCGAAAAACTTCGACAGTATTTAAAAATCGAAAACTGGAATTCGATATATTCATCATTAACACCTAATGAAATGCTATCACATTTTACAAAAACTTTACTTTTCTATTTGGATATATGCTGCCCAGAAAAATATATTCTTTCATCTGAAAATACCAAAAAAACTCAGAATAATGTTTCAAAACCATGGATTGATTCTAAATGCCTCGATTTAATAGAAATAAAGAAACAGAAATTGAAAAAATACTTAAATTCCCAAACACTGGAAAATCATAATGCTTATAAATCTGCACGAAATTTATGTAACATTGCTATAAGAAAAGCAAGTAATAATTATTCCCGTTTTCAGTATCAAAGTCTTTCTTCCCAAAAAAATAAATGGGAATTTGTTAACAATTTGCTAAATAGAAAAAACATGCGAACCGAAGAAATAGAAAGAATATACTATAAAGATAAATCCATTACAAATAAGAAGGAAATCTGCAATGCTTTCAATGAAGTTTTCCTAAATTTAGGAAACTACAACGGTATGAATGTACCTTTTTGCCTTAATAAACCCAAAGGAACTCCAACCTCTTTCTCTTTTCGTTTTGCAACAAAATATGAAATCATAAAGTCGATACAATGTTTAAAAAATAAATCCAGTGGACCCTCTCTAATACCAACGTGGTTCCTAAAACTCTCAGGTGACTTAATAGCTGAACCAATATGCTACATTTTAAATAATTGTATAAAACACTCCTTTTTTCCAGATGAATTAAAATTGGCAAATATAACACCATTATTTAAAAGAAATGATCCCGAAGATTGCGAAAATTATAGACCCATTTCGATTACTTCTCCAATCAGCAAAATTTTTGAACGAATTCTTTTTAATCAAATTAACGAACATCTTTGTAAACATGATCTCTACTCCAAAACACAATATGGTTTTCGTAAAGGTATTTCTACGAGCGACGCTTTAATACAAGCTACAGAAAAATGGCGATCAACAATAAATGATAATGAATACTCAGCAATTGCTTGCTTAGACCTCTCGAAAGCTTTCGATTCCATAGACCGCAGTATCTTACTACAAAAAATTAAAATTCTAGGTTTTTCTAATGACAGCATAGGTCTTATCTCCAGTTACTTATACAATCGCATGCAAAGAGTTAAAATTAATGAATCTTTTTCAGATTGGGTATGCACTAAAAATGGGGTTCCACAGGGTACAATTTTGGGTCCGTTATTATTTAATATTTACATAAATGATTTGTCCGAGCAAGTAACATGTGACGTTATACAATATGCAGATGACACAATATTATTTCATTCTAATAAATTTCCCGAAAAAGCGGTTCAAACTCTCGAAACAAACTGTGCTTCTCTTGCTAAATATTTTGCCTCTATAAAACTAAGAGTAAATCCACTAAAAACTCAATTCTGTATTGTTAAATCAAAAACTAAATCTACTGATACTTCAAGATACAAACTTAATTTCAACGATATTCAAATAAAACAGGTTGAGTCTTTTAAGTACCTCGGAATAATTTTTGACATACATCTAAATTTTGAAGAGCAACTAAATCATGTTATTAGAAAAATGGCCATATCGATTAAAGCAATTAACTTAATTTCTCAAAAACTTCCAACTAAAGCAAAAATTCAATTAATATATGCTCTAATATTAAGTCATTTTAACTATGCCAATGTACTCTACACAGATATAAACCAACAATTTCTCAGGAAATTCCAAGTGCAACTAAATTGGGCTATTAAAGTAGCAGTAAATAATCATAGCTTTAATAAGAATAATGAATATAGAAAAATTTCAAAATTATTTTTACATCCGCAATGTTACATCCATATAAATGTCTTAACGACGTTCTTCAAAATAGTTAACAATACTTTCCCATACTACAAAAATGACTTTCTTGCTGCAAAATTAGTCAATAAACAAAATAAAAGAACACACATAATTCAACCTATTAGGTATAAGAAACGAATAATGAAAAATTCATTTCTAAACACAGCTATAAATATGTGGAATGAATTACCAAAATATATTAAACAAATAAGTAAATTAAAAAACTTTAAAATGAATATTAAAAAATATTTTTGCACTTATAATATAAAAAAACTGAAATGGCGAGGTTATAAATTTTATAATCCTGATTACTCTATTAATAGAAACTAGCAATCGCCATAGCCCAAGTTAACCACTTTTTATTTGTAAATATTCGTTGTTTTCTTTTTTTGTTTAATTTTGTATTACTTTCTTGACGCTTTCAGAATTTGTTATCAGTATTTCTATTTGTTAAAACAATTTCTGAATATAGATTTTTCTTCTTCTTCGTCTTCTTCTTCTTAATGGTAGCTGATATTTTAGAAGGCGGCCGCCATTTAATAAGCTCCAATGAACACTACTTTGACAATGATTGACATTTTAAAAAGTTAGGCTTGCTATTTTTAACAAGTTGGAAATTTATAAAACAAATTATATATTTAGGCAAAAAAATTTAAGGTTTATTGCTCCAGCGATTTTAAAAAATTGCTTCTGCCCGCTCCCAGTTCAAATTTTACTTGGGCTCCCATTCCACCGGGAGCGGGAGCACTCTTACAAGACTCTAACACATACATACATACATCTACATTATTGAACTATATTTGAATACTTAAAAAATAGACTTGTATGAATACGTTCGACTTAAGCTAAATGCATGACTAGCAAGGCTAGATGACGTTAAGGAGCTATATTTGAAAGCAACAGGGCGTGAAAATGTTGTTACAAAAAAGGATAAATTTTTAAATATGCCATCTTTTAATGAGCTAATTGATATTACGCAGCGTGTTAAAAATTTTTGTCTTCTTTCATGGGCAATTATGAAGAGCAAATGGCATTAAGTTATTTTTTTTGATTCAATCAAAATTAAATATTATGCCATTGCCACTTTTAACCTTGAAAGTCAGTGATTATGAAAATCTGAAAAACAATTGAAGTTTTTGTATTAGCAACAAGAGTAAAACAGGCTATAAATACAATGTCCACATACGCATTGATAAGGAAAATCAAATATGGTTAGATAACATGATGCTGGCCTAAATAATAAAATATCATCTGATCCAATTTACTTGTTTTCGTCATCCAATAATGGAATAATATTTTTAAAAAACCCTTGAAAAACATTTTGATTTTCAAGGAAAACTATTACCAACTTTTACCCAAAAATTTTTGAAACAAAAGCTCGCTGATGACGAGATCCTTCCAGTTAAAAGGAAAAGAGCGCAGTGGAATCAAACTGCTCAAAATGATTATGTAGCGCAGCCTAAGGAAAGTGATATGAATGAGTTATTGAATTATTATGATGCTACTCTTACCCTCCACGTACATCTTCGTCAGCATTTGCTGTTTCCAAAAAGAAAAAAATACCAATGTGAAGCGATAGACACTTAATACTCCACATACTTTATTATTATTTGTGTTGCTATACATCCTATGTTTGTATTACTTTGTATTTCTGATAAAATTTATCCAACCGTTTGAAGTTAAAATTTTGGTNTCTTCTTCTTCTTAATGGTAGCTGATATTTTAGAAGGCGGCCGCCATTTAATAAGCTCCAATGAACACTACTTTGACAATGATTGACATTTTAAAAAGTTAGGCTTGCTATTTTTAACAAGTTGGAAATTTATAAAACAAATTATATATTTAGGCAAAAAAATTTAAGGTTTATTGCTCCAGCGATTTTAAAAAATTGCTTCTGCCCGCTCCCAGTTCAAATTTTACTTGGGCTCCCATTCCACCGGGAGCGGGAGCACTCTTACAAGACTCTAACACATACATACATACATCTACATTATTGAACTATATTTGAATACTTAAAAAATAGACTTGTATGAATACGTTCGACTTAAGCTAAATGCATGACTAGCAAGGCTAGATGACGTTAAGGAGCTATATTTGAAAGCAACAGGGCGTGAAAATGTTGTTACAAAAAAGGATAAATTTTTAAATATGCCATCTTTTAATGAGCTAATTGATATTACGCAGCGTGCTAAAAATTTTTGTCTTCTTTCATGGGCAATTATGAAGAGCAAATGGCATTAAGTTATTTTTTTTGATTCAATCAAAATTAAATATTATGCCATTGCCACTTTTAACCTTGAAAGTCAGTGATTATGAAAATCTGAAAAACAATTGAAGTTTTTGTATTAGCAACAAGAGTAAAACAGGCTATAAATACAATGTCCACATACGCATTGATAAGGAAAATCAAATATGGTTAGATAACATGATGCTGGCCTAAATAATAAAATATCATCTGATCCAATTTACTTGTTTTCGTCATCCAATAATGGAATAATATTTTTAAAAAACCCTTGAAAAACATTTTGATTTTCAAGGAAAACTATTACCAACTTTTACCCAAAAATTTTTGAAACAAAAGCTCGCTGATGACGAGATCCTTCCAGTTAAAAGGAAAAGAGCGCAGTGGAATCAAACTGCTCAAAATGATTATGTAGCGCAGCCTAAGGAAAGTGATATGAATGAGTTATTGAATTATTATGATGCTACTCTTACCCTCCACGTACATCTTCGTCAGCATTTGCTGTTTCCAAAAAGAAAAAAATACCAATGTGAAGCGATAGACACTTAATACTCCACATACTTTATTATTATTTGTGTTGCTATACATCCTATGTTTGTATTACTTTGTATTTCTGATAAAATTTATCCAACCGTTTGAAGTTAAAATTTTGGTTAATCTGAAATACTGAATGCCGAAAATATTACGGATAAACATACATTAAGGTACTAATATCAACTAGAATATTAAAAATTACGAAAAAAATTTGATTAAAAAATCAATATATATATATATATATATATATATATATATAGTGAAAATTACAAAGCGCACATATAAATAAAAATGGTGTTACAAAGCACAAATGTATACATAGTATTATATGAATAATAAATTATAAATTTTTTTAACGATTAAAAAATTCGTGCTTGGAGCCTATCATTGTAGCATGAAGTTTTTGCTTTAAAATAGCTCACAAGTTTTCGGTTTTGGGAAAGGTCAGGTGAGAAAGGAGGCCATTCAAAAACAATAAATATGGTGTTCATGAATAAATGTATATGTGGTTCTGGATGAATGGCATTGTGCATTGTCTTGTTGTATCATTCCATCATTGTTGGAGAAGAATGAACATGAATTAAAAAAAGTAATGCATCGCTAGTTAAAACTTCAATATATGTGCACGCATTAATGGTACCATTAATGGTAACTACCAGGTCATGTCCAATCAAACCATATTGCTCCCCAAAAAATTTGGCACTTCAAAAATAGGCGACTCTGCTTAGTATGGCTGAGTTGAAGTTTTCAAAATTTCTTTCGGCGCACAAATTGTGAACGAGCGGGTGCAATATCTACAGTGGGCTACCATAAGTTTTTAGCCAGAAGAAAAAAAATGTCTCTAATTTCAAACTTTAATTACGCAATAACAACATAACAAAAAAAGATAATATTAACAAATAGTATGGAGTAGAACCTCCTTTTACCATTTTTAGTGCTTTTATGGGTTTTTCATTGACATTACCAAGTTATCAATGATTGATTGGTTCATGTTATCCCACTCTTTTAACAAGGTTGCTTTCGGAGTTGATACCGATGAGATCTTGCTCGCAGATTCCCGAAGCTTTCGATCAAGGTGCTCCCAAACATGTTCTATCACATTCATGTTTGGGATTTCGGCCACACCTGGTAATGACCTAATACCGTGTAATCTCTTCCAGGCTTGAGTAACTTTGCTTGTGTGACAAGGGGCTCAATCTTGAAATTCATAGACATTTTATCCATATTATTAGTTTCAAATACTGGTAATAGACCTTTCTCTAATATCTTACAATATTTTGGTCCATTCCACCGCTCTTCAACGAAGATCAGCTCTGACCTCCGAACCAGACAGCACCCCACACCATAACACCTACCCTACCATGTTTGACAGTTGCCTGCAAATATTCAGCCTTCCAAGTCTCTGTCTGATTTCTCCAAACATAAACCTGCTTTAAATTTGAACACTGACAGAATTTGCTTTCATCTGACCATATTACTGACTTCCAAGAAGTATCATCTTTGCACTCAAGTTCTCCTGTCCAATCCATTCGCTTCTTCTTGTTGACATTAGAAATCAGTGGCTTCTTCCTTGCAACTCTCCTTTGGTATCCTAATTCTTTTAAAGCTTTTCTCACTGCATAGGGTGACATTTTCATAGTAGTAGCAACATCTTTGACACTCTTACAGCAGTTTTTGATGACTTCCCTTTTCAATGCTCTTTTCATTCGATCCGTCACGATAGGGGGTCTTCCTGAATGGTGTTCAATGGCCCTATTCATTAAATTTATTAGCAATATTATGGATAGTTTGATGATTAAGCTTGAAACACCTAGCAATTTCTCGATTTGACTTGCCACACTGATGCCACCCAATTATCTGCCCTCGTTTAAATTCACCAATGTCTTTGCATCCTCGTGTTTTCATTGCTAAATCTTATTTAATCAGTATTTACAAGTAACATTTATATAATATCAACAAATTATATCAGAAAAAGAGGAAGTACTATTAAGAAATTCAAAAATATTGTTAAAATCATAGGTGGCTAAACACTTATGGTAGCCCACTGTACAGCAGACAAATTAGTAAAGATTACCTTGATATTTTGTAATTACAAAATATAATATAAAACTTGGAGTACTTTTTCCCATTCATCTAAATTCCAGTCTTTCTTCTCCTTGCACCACTGTAGTTTTTTTCATATGTGCATTAGTGTGAGATTTGGAGTAAATGATGGTATGTAAGCCAGCTAACCAGCTCTTTCTAAATATCTGCGAATTATCCGCAGAGAATCCTTAGTATCATTTCTTCTTACTGCAGTTTGTAATTGCAATGCAGTAGCCCTGGGGTTTTTCTGAGATTCGGTTCGCAGCGCCAGTGTCATTTGAGGCTTAGTTTCTTTTGTGGTTCAAAGTTACCATTTTTCTTGAAAAAAGCAAGAAGAGAAGTAACAGTGGAACGAAGGACTTGTACTTTACGAGCTATTTGCGAGATCGGAGAATTTTAAAGATTGAAATTATTCCAAATTTGCTTACGGATTGCTATCGGAGTATCTTTCAAAAATTACCTGAAAACTTAAAAAATGACATTTAGAATAAAAGCAAAATTAATAGGTTTGGTGCAAAGTTTAATAAAGCTTTAACCTTAGAGGTAGTAAGAGTAGGGTTATACTAATAGAACAACATTGGAACATTTGACATGTTCAGAAATGTTCTATGTAACAAAAAATTTATGTAGTGACGAATTAATATGTCCGATACTGTATATATATATATATATATATATATATATA
>CABFPE010000165.1:145887-162651 GCA_900660155.1 Hofstenia miamia | reverse complement strand
GTTTTTAGTGACGATACTTTTGCTTATTGTTTTTTATAAATTTAATAGGTAGAATTTTAATCATTTTCTAAGTGAGCTTTTTAGGCTCCTAAGGCCTTTTGGAGGGAGGATTTCCTCCTCCTAAGTAACTGTCAATTTGAACATGACCATGACCCTATTAAAAAGGAACTTTGCACAAATATTATTCCCATCAGGACTGTCAAATTGGAATGTTCAGAAATGTGATTGCATCAACGAATTTCAAAATTTGGAGTTTTCAGAATAATTCCCTAAATTATCAACCAAAAGTTTCTTACTTAATTTATTTACATTTTAAACTAAAAATAATAGGTGTTTGCAAAAATGTGCAGACTACAATACCATACATAAAATAAGCAGATATTTATGTAAAGTTACCAGATCCATTAAAACCTTCATAACTTTTTATGTAATAATCAAAAGTTTAATCGGAGAGGGGGGGGGAGGGGAATCCCCCTATGTCGAATATGGTTAATCCAAAACGCGTTTAAGTATTGTTAAACCCATTTTTCATAATGCGTTTAATAATTTTGTAAGTGGAGGTAGCAAGTTTCACCTGTTCACATGTACACAGGCCTATGGTGTTGGGGATGGGCCAATTTGGGTCATGAGAAATTCCCTTATCACCTCCACCCATTCAATTTATGACATGTCTTACTTTACTGCCACGTGGCTTGATTAAAAACAAAGTTATTTTAAAATTAACTCTGTATATATAATTCCTCATTTTAGGAAAATCATAATTGCCAAATATTTTGTTGTTGTAGTGTATTAGAAAGAAAATGATTTTACAATAATCAAAAGGGAATAAGTACTTAATGAAGCTAAATGCGTCAATTTTATTGTGAATTGAAAAATTTCAAAAACAATTAATGTTTTACATTATAATTCATGACAATGCATTTTAAATTAAAAATGCTAACATAATAGTTAGAAAGTCGAAATGTGCAGAGTAATAATATTTGCCGTTCCGTCAAATTTCACGCAAAAGTAGGTGTCTGTACTTTTTTCAAAATGAGTAAGGAACTTAAAATTTAAATTTAACTAATGAGATTATAGCTGAAGATTTTTCTTTCAGAACCTGTTTTTAGATATTTAAATATTTTCATTAGAAGTCCTATTATTTTATTAAGTTAAGCAAACAACGATTTAAAATGTCAATGTTTAGTTGCAATTGAAATTCAAGCAGAGAACCATATACTAAGATACTATAGTATTCGAATTTTTCCCGGAAATTTTTATAGAAATATGGTCCACATGCATTAAGATATATCCACAATTTTCACTCCCCACTGTCCAGGTTTTCCTATAATTCAAATTTAGTATTTATATCATACTTAATTATTGAGGAAACTCGATCTCCAATGAAACACGTTTTTGTCAATTGTGAATGATTATTTAGCTTATCTGTTGACATCCGCCTTTGAATGTTTGTCTTGTCATCTATTTAAAGTTTATATTATACAGTAGATGGGTTACATTTTGTTATATTTAAGCGATCACTAAAAGAAAACGTGTCAACAACATTGATATTTTATTTTTTATCCAACTTGATATAAATTCTATGTGTGACATATTCTTCTTGAAACTTGCTTAGCACTTGGACGTGGACCCTAAAACTATTAAGTAGGATTGTCAATCACATTTGAAATTGGGTATAGACATATTAGCAAACCCGGTATGACAGTTGGTTGATATCCCTACGTAACTCCAGTTTAATTAAACAGTTTTACCCAAGTTCCAGAAAAAACTTTGGGAGGGGTGTCCGGAATTCAACTTATGATTGAATAGATTGTCATAATGCAACAGAGAACTATGATGTCTATTTAGCGAATGGTCTATTGCTAATAATAAGTCTTGTAAATATATGTTAGGAGATCTACTGCATGATCCCATTGAATTTCATTACTTTTGTAGACATGAAATAGGAACCTGATAACCCGCAGGAATAATATAGCTTTAAAAATTCAGCCGTTCTAAGTAACTGCTTACATGCTATGCTTTGACTATGTAATATATACTACAAATGGGCTGAAGTATTCAATTCCGACAGTATTTAGGTAAAATTCTGAACTCAGCATCCCTAATGTTTATATAAATTTTGTTAAGAGATAACGTGTAGCATCAGATAGTGTACTGAGAGTTTAACTCATTCCAGAATACTGTGTAACTGAAGGTCATTTCTGGAAAACCATGCCGATGTTGACTGATGGAAATATCGAAATAAGATATTCCAAGTATTTCACTTTATCTCCGCGATTCACATAAAAGGACAATAATTTTAAAAACCTATGTACTCTGTGACATAGCCTATAATAAACTATTGTAAAAATTATTTAACTATTCAGCTTTTTTGGAAAATACTCGCGCAGTTGTAGTGTGACAATGAATATAACGAATTCATTTTATGTAGCCTAAGCTTAGGAAATTTGGCTTAGCAGGAATTATCAAAAAGAGGATCCTTGATATTTGAGACTCGACTCAATAGAAAAGTCGAGGGCTTATACTCATGATTCATCAATTACGCCCCTGCCTAATGTCCTGCATATTCGAGACTGAAATTGTTTTATTCTTAAATAGTCTCTATAAAGTCTCAATTTCTTCTTGAAGATGTAAAAATAGTTTTAGGGACTTCCATGCTTAGGTCACTGCTTAGGATAAATTTACACATTATCAAAATTAGGTAATGCTGTCTTTATACATTAGCATAATAATTCACTAAAATATCCTTCCTTCGGACACAGGACTACTTATTTTACAATTTCCAACTAAGCCCATGTGAATGTAGATGTAGAACCAGAGCAGGCTGAAGATACTGCACAATATCCTACATGTTAGTTCTGGGATGGTTAGAAGATAGTTAGTATTGTGGATACTTCAGAAATTTTTCATAATTGCCATTTTTACTTTGTTTTCTTAGAAAATGCCTACTAGCAGCTAAGTCGACATCATATAAGGTAGAGAACATAATGACTAAATGAATGTATACTTTTTGTGTTTTAGGGGAAACTAAATTGCATTTTTGTTTTTTATATTGAATTTGTGGGGATGTATCAATTTTTATGCTTGAATGCTTGAGTTCAAGATCCATCTGTAAGATATTGGAAAACCCAAACAAGCTTTTTGTTTGAACGTACTCTAAGCTTAAGCTAATAACCAACCTTTCATGATAAGCGCTGCTCATCCTAATGTTGATTAAGGCAATTATTGAATATATTTCTAAGGCAGTTGCGTAATTCCAATAAATTGATTTCGCATACATGAGATTTCTATGTGATACTTACATGCAGTGTTGCAATTGTATTGTAAGAATTCTTAGCATAGCTCGCTCAACAACTCTTAAATAGTTCAACCTACGTAGCCGAATTGATGAAATTATGCATGTCACCTCGAACAATTTGCTGTGATTGGTTATGTAACAGCCAATAATTATAGATTTCTTACGACATGTAGATTATTTTCTAATGCCTATGTAATGGTAATCAATGATGTGTCGTTTCTAGATGGGAGGACAGTCTTATCAGTATCATGCAGTCAAGGAAATGTAGATGTTGTGAAACTTCTCCTTGAAAGAGGTTTAGACGAAAATCACCGAGACAATGCCGGTTGGACCCCATTGCACATTGCAGGTTACTTTCATTTTGAATTTTTTTCTGCTATATCAGCAAAATTTTCTTCTACTTTCTCTTTCTTCCCATTTTAGTTTCTTTAAATTGTTGTGGAAGTGTGAGAGCACTCCGGGGAAACATGATTCTTCCCTTTATTGGAAAATACATAAAAGCATTTTGGAATTACAATCTTAATCTACATATTTAATGTATTATCTTTCATATATTTTTACATTATTAGCACATTCACATTTTTTTCTTAAAGGACACCTGCCCGTCGAAAAAATTTTGACTCCACGCTCCTCATATTCTGCATTTTTATGTTAATTATCCTGAAAAGCTAATTTTTATTCTTGCCATTTATCTCAGTTGTCTTAACATTACCCCATTTCGAGCATTATTATTTTTAAGTGTAAATTTTTGTTTTAGCTTTTGAAGGGCATGCAATGGTTTGCACAGTTCTAACTTCCTGGGGTGCACAGGTTGATGCTACCGACAATGAAGGCAGATCACCTCTTATGTACGCAGCACAGGAGGGACGTTTGCGTACAGTTCACGCTTTATTAGATGCTGGAGCTCCTCCAGATCAACCCGCCCTTAATGGCCACACACCACTAAGAGCTGCAGCATTGGAAGGCCACATCAATGTATGTGAAGCACTTTTAGCAGCTGGTGTCAATTTGGAAGCAGCAGACACGGATGGACGTAGTGTTCTCTACGTTCTAGCTCAAGAATCCAGAGTTGAGACAGCCAAGTGGATTTTACAAAAAGGTGCAAGAGTCAACACACGCGATAGCGATGGTAGATCGCCCTTAATGGTCGCCTGCTGGCAGGTTAACTTTGTTACGCTTACATTGACATGATAGAGGTAATTTTACCTTAAATTGTTATCACATGAGTGTTAGATGCGAATCTTAGTGAGTAATGCGCTAATTATTATTGTCAGCTACTTTTAATTGTTCAAAACATTTGAAACATAAAAGCATGTAAATCCATGATTCTGTAGGTCTATTTAAATAGACATTGGTATTTAAGGTTAGCTTTTGAATCACACCATGCTTACATCCCGGAATATGAACGTGAGCTAAAATTTGGTTTTATACATGATTTATAAAAACGAAATTTTGTGTATTGCATGTTTAAATTTATTTAGTAATTTACCAATCATAAATTTATGAACAAATTGGCAATATTTGCATTATCAAAAACTTTTAAATATTTAAACTTATTGATAATTTCAGTACTTTTTCCAATTTATTCCATATAATTTAAGGCTAGGTCCTTAAAATATTATGTGAACTATCACATTCTTCATGCTAACATTAATGAAGTTTGGCCGGCGTCTTCAAATGTATAATATAAAATGTGTGCTTTTAAAAATGTCTTTTTATAAAACGTATATAACTTTTATTGAGAAATTTTCATTATCTTCTCCTTTAATTCCACCTGAACTATTTGGGCATCAATGGAATTTAAATTTATAATCATGATATTGCATTACAAGGATTTATATACGCCATAACCTGAATGCACATAATTTCATATGCGTCATTTTTGTGACAAAATCTGTAAATAGACAATATTTTGAGTGCTAATCAGACTTTTGTTTTAGCTTCCCTCTTATTAAACACCTTTTTCCTAAGTTTTCCCGAGGCCCAGCCTGGCCCTCTTACAATTCTCATTGAGTGAGCATTTAATCTAGAAAAGTCAATTGCTAGAGTGATTACACACTTAGATTATTTCTCTATTTTGGCATAATTTATCGGTTCTGGAAAGCATTATCAATTATGTATCCAATGATTCATTTGTAGTGATAAACGTTCCTACTATTTGCATTCGTTTTAAGTAATTTGCTGTCTTGCCCATTGATTAATGTGAAAATTTGATTTTTAATATTAATTTTAAATAATTTGTTTTATAGGGCCATAGTGACATGATGGATCTACTAATCGCGGCCGGTGCTAACTGTAACGCAGCCGATGCAGAAGGTAGAACATGTCTGCAAATGGCAGCATGGCAAGGCCACTCCATTGTAGTAGAAAAACTCATTAAAGCTGGTGCTAATGTAGACGATTGTTGCAACCAAGGTGCCACACCTTTGTGTGTTGCAGCACAGGTAATTTATGCTTTAAAATTTCTCATGACTTGTTGAATATGCAAGCCATTTAACTTTGTTTCTTATTGTATACAGGAAATACGTATGGATTTTTTGTTAGTTTTTGCCTGTTCATTAACAGTGACTTGATAAAAAGAAGTAACGTTGTGTATTTTGACAGACATATAACAAAAATTTTGTATATTCAAAACAAATGCTGAATACAAGCACTGAGCAAACATTGTCTTGCTGTGAGAAAGTGATACAAATTTAATTGAATCTTTTCCATGGTCATCTGAACGTGTACTTGTTTCAAGGCTTAGGTAGTTGTACAGTGACAGATTAAGTCATGTGACAACTCAAAATACACCTTGTTAGCAAAACAAAATTAGCGGTAGTGCATGTTGTATACCTCATATGTAGCCGAACATAAACTGAAATAAACAACTAAGTTAGTAATGCGAAGCTAGAGCATACATATATTATAGCTGTAGCCTAGCCTTGGTTATGTACATCGTATAATGTGTACATGGGCTATCATCAAAATCAACTAGTTTATTATGTAGCAACTTTTTAGACGATTTCAGAAGACTGATTAATATAAATATTATCTTTGTTTAAGATAAGCTTTTGTTTTACTTATTCATTATTTTAGGAAGGACATCCCGCTACTGTGGAATGCTTATTGCGTGCTGGTGCTGACCCTACTCGAGAAGATGCTCTTGGAAGAAGTGCGGCTAAACTTGCTGCAAAAAGTGGGCGCGGTGATGTACTTCAAATTTTAACATCGTGGATTCCTGCTGAAGGTGGCACTGGATCTTCTTGTCGAACTGAACACAGAACAAGTGCACTGTCAGTAGCTTCTTCAGTAACGTCATCTCCTAGTCGTAACTCATC
Source organism: Hofstenia miamia (assembly GCA_900660155.1). Lineage (NCBI taxonomy): Eukaryota > Metazoa > Xenacoelomorpha > Acoela > Hofsteniidae > Hofstenia > Hofstenia miamia. The sequence continues at coordinate 156,033 of CABFPE010000165.1, read as the reverse complement.
GATTTCATCATTAGAGAGGACTCGCGATGAGCATCCAACCCATTGTCGTCAGATCAGCAAAGGGGTAACCCAGTGTTTCCATAAATGCATGCTACCACTAATACATTGATAATGTAAACTACAGGGTCTTTCTAAGATTTACCTTAGTTCAATTTACTTGACTTCGTCCATCAGAAAATACGAATGAAATAGATTAGAATAACTTATTTGATGAATTCTATCTTTATAGCAAATTAGTAGTCAATAATATTTTTCATAACCGTCGATGAAAATAATTCTTGAAATATAATCTATTGGAAACTAGGCTCTTTGTTAAATTTTCATAATTTGAACAACTTGTAAATATTCTATCTACAAGTTTCTTAACTGAATTTTTCTTTTGAACTTCATCACAGTGTGATTTGAATGGTATATAAAGATTTTTGATACCAATTTTTAATTAGTTCATTTTTATTCTTTGATATTGTGATATTTAGAAAGTTCAAATTATTATCAATTTCATGATCAATTGTAAATTGTAGTTCTTTACAAATTTTATTTAAAAACATAAAAAAATATCAGCTTTTTTTTCTTTTAAATGCGGTAATGATGTCATCAACATATCAATGATAGATGATAGATTGATCTTCATGACTTTCTATTTCATTTTCAATTATGTTCATTGCAAAATTAGCCATTGTAGCGCGTAGAAGGGATCCCATTGGTATACCATCAATTTGCTTGTATAAGATGTTATTGAATGTAAAATGAACATGTTTCCACGTTAAGTTTATTTGTTGATGTAAAACTTGATGATTGACTTTTAAACTATTCTCAGGAATGATGCTCAAAATGTGCTTTATGGTTTTTTTCAAGTGGTATTTTAGTAAAAAGAGATTTCACATCATAGCTGACAAAATGAAGATTTTCAATTTTCTTTGTATTAAGATGTTTTAACTTCTTAATTAAATCTTCAATATTTTTCAGAATATATTTACTTGGAACAAATGGTTTAAGAGTACTGTCCAAATATATATGGAGGTGATAGCTCTGATTTTCTATTACAATCAATATAGGTCCATATGGTGGATTTTTTTGAATGCACTCCCACTAAAAAGAAATAATTTTAAAATAATAATTAAGCATCAAGAAACGAAAATAGCGGAAATCATTGCAATTAAATTTTTTGAAAGACCTTTAATGAATAAGCAAAAAGACATTAGCAAGCTAAATATATTTTGAAAAAGAAGGAAAAATAGCGGTTAATTATCTTGAGAATGACAAATTAGAATGTCGAAATGCGTCGATAATAAAAGATTTTATTCTCATAATTCAAATATATTTAATTTTAAGAATCTTTCATGTTTATATATATTCATATATATATTTATACGGGCTCTAAGTACTTTGGGTTTTATACTGAGCGCCAGCGACCACCGATTTTCCCCATATTTAGCACCCGCATGCAGTTCGGCCGGTTAACGTCAAGGAAATCACAAATTGAGTATGCGTGATAGCATTAGGGTTCATTTAATAGCTACACACCAAATTTGGGCTCAACGGAAGCAATTCTCAAAAAATATAAAAAAAATAGAAAAAATGAAAAATATTGTTGAAAAAATTAGATTTATTGCCATTTCAACCGTTACGAATGTGTTTTGGAACTAATTTTTACACTTTCAAAAAATTTGGGCGTTGTTCAATATCTGATATTATTTTGAGGTCAATATTGGCAGTTCTTCCCAGTGAAAATGAGGTCCGTTTCTGGCCATTTCAAAAATGCCGATTTCAACCGGAATATGTCCAATTTTGACCAGTTTTTTCATCAGTGTCAGTAAAATACATGCTTAAACCATTTCTGATATAAAATTTGAACAAATCATGCTTAGGATCTAGTCTTGTTTCAAAATAATACGTAGCGTTCCCCATATATTTAGCACCCATATACATTTGACAACCTTTACCAGAGCGCCTGTATATATATATATATATATATATATATATATATATATTTAGGTAAATTGTAGGATATACGAGTTGTTTTGTGAGGTCTTCCTGAATAATTGGTACAACTTTTTTACATTACAAAAAGAAGCTGCTTTAAGTACATTGTACTCATTTCAAATAGAACATGAGATATTTTTTTTCATAGAAAAAATTCAACTCAAACACAAATCTATCTTATCCTATCTTAGAGCAGATCGGTTAGACATTAATCAAGCGTAGAAAATGAATGCATCTATAGCTGTTTTCTGAACGAAATAAATATTTCTTCTCATTTGGTACGTTCACTAAGTAACGAAAAATATCAGAAGGCACCACTGATTTTCATAGGCTTACAAAAATTAGCTTCCCTTCAAAATAATTCCCTCTCTGATCTATAGAATTCTGCATGCGTTTATCTCAATCTTCGAAAACCTCGTCAAAGTCCTTAGATATCAATCTCTTCAGGTAACCTTCCAATGCCTCTCTATGCGCCCGTGTTGGCATCAATCTGTATCACTTAAAGCTGTCTTTCATGCATGGGAAGAGAAAAACTTCGTAAGTGTATAGGTCAGAACTCTAAGGTGGGTTTGTTTTCTATAACTTTTATTTTCATATCGGGCATCCACGTGATCGTCAGCGTTGACGTTTGACGTGGGCATTTGTCATTATGGACCCACCACTTACTATTTCTCGACTACTGAGACCTCTTCTTCCTCATCTTCTCTCTAAGCCCTTTCAGAACAGTAAGATGATATTCGTTTTTGACTGCCTAATTCGAAAGAACCCATTAAATGTGCCCCACTCATTTGGATTGGAGGAGATCACCTGCTTCCACTGAGCACTCTGGCACTTGTTCTCAGATTCGTATGTGCACACCCCGCATTAGCTTATTCTGGAATCCTGAATCAGCCACTATCATTTCGAGAATGTAAGTGCAAAAATCCCCATGAATTTTCTTGGAACGAACTTGGCACAGACTTTGTAGAGCTTAAGATTTTGGTTTAAAACTGTCTCTACCGTGCCAGTATTAATACTAACATCATCAGATAGAATTCTAAGAGGTATTCGACGGTCTTGCATCACTAACCTTTGCAATTTCTAAATATTTCTTTCTTCTCTGCACCTCCCCCCCCCCGCCGCATGTACTTTTCGAGCTACAGATCTGGATTCATCTTGAACCTGTACATTTCCCTAATAAATATATTAAGTCACCAACAGAAAATTGCTACAGTCATCTGTTCATTTTCATAGTCCTCCTTTAGTATTTCATATCCTTCTTCTTTGGTTTTCTTAAGATTAACACAAAATTTGATTGCATATCATACTAAAATTGTTAAATGTTTCCATGACTCTTTTCGGGTGCTCTCACATATGTAAACCGGAAGAAATTTGTTGCACTTCGTTCAACACAGCACTTAGACCTACTATTATAAAAAGAAACCAGTTAATCATTTCATTCCAGTTGGCTGCAACTCAAACAAATTTACCGAATATATTTATACTAAACGTTTTATTATTGAACAAATTTCAACTAATGCCCTAAATCGAAATCCACATTATTCTATAGAAATATATTCTCTTCAAGAAATGCATTCACACTCAATGATTTTGCTAAAAATCTTAATACAAACATAATTTAAATTAAATTTACTGAACAATAGCAAAGATCAAACTTCTACATGGCCAAGATTTCATTTATATAGTAAAAAGTCTATTTATTCATAGGAGAGGATTTATTGTAAATGAATCTCAACAATTTAAAACACGGCAAAATGCTAGTTATCACAACAATGTACCTTTCAGGTTTCTTTTGCTGTCTTCTTAATTTTCTTAGACATCTTTGTAAGTCATATTCAAAGGGTGTAGAGAAATTTTGGATATCCCTTGTGCAAAGGATCACATGCTTAAAAAACCAAGGAAATCCATGTACTTATCACAACATTTGTCTTTCAAATACCCTGAAAACCTGAAAGCCTTCAAAAACGCCTCAGAACTAATTTTTGTGCTTATAAAGACAAAATAAGATAAGATAAGATATTCTTTATTCAGATAGATGTTAACAATTAAATAACTGATAATTTATCTGAATAACGTCAATAAATCATGAAGCACACATATACAAATCACATAAATTACAGAATCAAATCTTCCAAACTATTTGAATAACGAGTTCTAATATATTCAATGAACCCGTTCATGTCAAATTTGGCAGAGTATCTATTGAGACAATTATTATTACAAGTTGAAAGACACAAAATGCCAAAATATTAGAGTTTACAGACTGCTTAGTAAGTTGGTTATTCACTTTAAAAGCTATAATCAAATGGATTAAGTAGCATTTCACAAAGTGATACATACTCTTTGTCTTTGACGTAATTGTATCATTCTAGAAAATTTGGAAGAGAAATCATAAATAGTCAAACTTGCTCAAAAATTGACTTAAAATATTGGAAAAATTAATTATTTTAAAGTTTAGATTCTACATCAATACTTTTTACCATAGAAGCTCGGAATTGTCCTAAAATTTCTTTAATAATAGCAAAACTCGAACACAAAATGTAAAATTTTGAACTAAAGTAACTCGAGTAAAAATTCCTTCATCATACAGATCTTTTGGCTGCTAATCTAAATAAATAGGTTTCGTCAAATAGTTATGAATATTAACCAAGATAGATTCCGACACAAATAATTAACTACAATATATTAACAAAATATTTTAATAGAAATACGGCCTACGCGGAAGTTCTAAAGCTAAAGGGCCTTCTTTATATTTTGTGGCAGACCACGATATTTGGTTACACACTTAAAACTTTTAACTAGAGAAGTTGCTTAGTTCTGAAACATAGTTGTGTACAATCCATGATATCATGTTTTTGATTGTTTTTTAAGATCTTGGTTATTCTTTAGGCGCTCTTTCTATACTTTACGCATATCCCAAAGGTTTTCTATATTTTCCATTCCAATATTTAAGCAAACTATTCCGGAATATGAATGTGGACGTTAACTGAAAAGAGTAGTTTTACGTTTCAGGAATATTTGATCTTCTGCCAACTTCCTTGTAGAAAAATCACAGCAAATGGAACCTTGGGTCCATGCTTGGTGCTAAGCGCAGAAAATTCCCATCATTGCTAATCCATTGAATACTGGTTTCGTCACTCCTGAAAGATGTAGTTTTAAGGTAATTTGCTCAATGTCTTTATTCTTGCATCTTTTTGAATTTCTCTCATGTGGTAAATGATAATTAGCTTAACTCAATTAGTAAAAAAACATTGTGTGTTTGTGTCACATTGTATATTGATTCATCAAGTGCTTACCAATGCATTGCTGAGATTTAAGTGAGTAAACTAAAATTGTAAGGCTTATGAAATATTAGAATAACACATAATTTGGCAAAGGCCATCCAGAGATAATGGTTTGCATTTTTCATAGTTAAATGATTAATAAATTACAATATATGTTTAAAACCTTTTACGGTCATTTCAAAAGTTTTGCAGAAACATATTTTGAATTATTTTATTATTTGGATGATTTGAATTGAGTGGAACTTAACATGGTGTAGCATCATCCAACAAATTAAGCTGCTAGTGAAAGAAAGTCAGTTAAAGAAACTTAAGATGGAATTTAAAATGTAATTAAAAATATATTATAAAACTTTATTATCAACTTAAGTTAGTTTGTATTATGCAACCAAGAAATATCAGTGTAATTGTTTGATTTAGTATTTGTCGATCCTACTAATTTGGCAAAAGAAAGGGGGCGAATTCGCTTCCATTATTTTTGGCCATATTGGCAGACGAACAATTCAAAATTTGAAAGCGACAGGTACTTCTTCAAGTTATCTATAAATAGATTCAAATTTATTGTACAATTGATAAAGAAATTTCTGCGGAATTGCTACGGTTTGATTATTTAATAGAAAGTTCAGCTAGACAATTGGTGTTTTGTAGTGGCGAGGATCCCATCATGGGAAAAAACCTGCACTTGTGCTAGGACTACGGTTAGGAGTTTTTATTTCCGTTTAGCTGACTATCGATCGTTTTCTCACATGTACTAATAATATATAATTCGAAATAAGGCTAGAGTAAGACAAACGAATTTATATATATATAATTTTTTATACAAATAAATGACTATATAATATCCGGTAATGTGACCGAGCATGTATCGATTATTACATGTAGGGTAGGAAGCTGCTAGATATTTAATTAATTAACTAAAGCCAATATATTTCGGTAATGGCTAAATACAATATTAATTAAGCAACTAGTAACAATGCAGGTTCCAAGTATATAGTACACTTTACAAATAGATTGAAGATAGATCGAGTTGTGTCGAGTCTTGAGTAAGCACCGAGCTAGGATAGGGTAGAAATAAGTTACGCCGCTTATCTGAGAGGTGGAACTCATTCAACTGGAACGTAGAAGAGTGGTAGTTACTGGATGTGGATATTCGCTTCGGCGGATGCCCAATCACCACCAACTGGAAATGATGCTGCCAAGCTTCGTCACCTAAATAGTGTTCATTATACCATCTATTAAAGTTAATGGAATTAATAATGTGAAAGTCAAGCAGTATAAGAGTAGTACATCCCGGTACCCGCTAATGTATCGTTCCAATTATAACAGTATAATAGAGAAATCAGATGTGAAAGCCTGGTTGAAGATGTTACAATGATGCGTTGAGTGTTCTCAAAGTGAAGCTTGGCATAGCTCAAAGAACTTTATAATAACATCTGCTATTAAAGTATAAGCTGAATATAATTTCTATTTTCACATAATGATGGAATCAGTTCAACCATGTCTGTACTCGAATAAATTTTCTTGAGTTTCAATTGTTGGACCAAAATACAATTCCCTCAAAGTTAGAATCAAAGTGTATTTTCAAACAGATAAACTCATTGCTAACCAAGTTTTCTTCTTCCTTTTCCAACATTGCTCTGCTGTACCAAAATGAATCCATCTTTTGAATACTTGCCCCATTTCTTTTAAAAACGTGGTTAATACTTTAGATATTGAATTTCTAATGCAACTGAAGGCATCATGGTTACCATAAAAATTTGAAGCAGGTCAAAATACCAATTCTACAGAATCATTCAAGTGCATATTGTTTAGTAAACCTTTCTTCTGCTGATGGTGCAAGGAGCTGTCCTGATTTAATGTGGCCATGCCTGCTCTACATAATCAAATCAGAGACTTTGTTTAACTGATAATGTGCTAGGACCTCCAAATGCCTTGATTTAGGTGTCCTTATCATTCATCAATGAAAATGCAAGGGAAATTTTTTATTTGAAAATGATAGACATGCTCCTCTATGAAAAGCAGTTTCACTGGGGATCATATGTGTAATCCTGTTATTCAAAGTCATTGAAGACACCTCAATTTACCCTCATCCCTGGAATCATGTAGTATCAATGATAGACTGTAAGCAAATAGGCACAATAATAATTGAAAGGATTGGACGTCCAGTTTTTTTTAAGAATTCATTTAGGAATATATTATTTCACATGCCTAAATCATCAATTGGCCTAACAGAAGAATGGTTGGAAATATAATCTTAACAAAATTTTTCCAAACTATCATTGAACATAATATAGTTTAGTTATAACTTAACTAGATTTTAGTAGTATCTGCTCTCACAATGGTTTTTCACAATTGTCTGCTGAGGATATTTCAAATCTCTTTGACTAACAACTTTCAAAGTTCTCCTTCAAAGAGATTTTGATTGAAGTTCTCCTCATACTTCAATGTCCCTCTCAAAAGAATTTACTTAAATCATTTTGTGGAGCAATTGAAACTGTAATTACATTTTTCAAAAACACTGCATCTTTTCTCTTGAAAAGAATTGAAATGCCTTATTCAGTAATCAAAAGGCATATACGAGTATTAAGTGCCAAACCTAAAGAATTCAATTTATGACGCCTATATCATCTTACTAGGTCCCCCTTTGTGGCATTCCTGGATCTGATGGTATTCCGCTTATGATTCTAAGCAAATCTGCAGTAGCCTTTCCCCATTCTACAATATCTTTCTGAGACAATATCTTGTCCTGTGCTTTTCACTCTTAATGGAAAACTACCTTTATCACTTCTATTTTAAAATCTACTTATTTCAAAAATGGTATGTAACTAGTTATTATTAAATTAATGTTATATAAATCAATGGTTCTTTCTATTTTAATATACGCTTCACTCACATGGTATGCGAATTTAACAGATGTGCTTAAACTCGATCGTTTTCAATTAATGTATACAAAATGGATTACCACTGGTATTTCTTATAAAAATCGTCTTTTAAAGTTGAAAATTCTCCCAATTTGTCTATAACTCCAAGTAAATGATTTGTTATTTATGAATAAATTAGCAAATAACAAATATGACACAGACATTTTCAACTTCATTTCGCCTTATTCTCCAAACTATAAGAACATGCGTTCTCAAGATCTAATGTTATTTCAAGTTAAAAAAACTTGTAAACGAAAGACAGAATTATTCTATTTTGATCGTATATGTCGTTTGAATAATTTTGTTCAAAGAACAGCTAACATTAATATATTTTATGATACTTCGATTTTTAAGAAGATGCTGTTAGAATATGCATTTGATCATTTCAAACTTAAATGTAATGAAAACTATCATTGTTCTAAATTTTTCGTTTGTTTTTGTTCGACATGTATCCATAATTTAAATTACGTTTTTTAATTTTTATTTGTAGTGCCATTATTATGGTAATAAATAATTTTAATAATAATAATAATAATAATAATAATAATAATAATATCCTATCTCACTATTTCTATTGTCTTTAAACGTATTTTATTCAAATCATTTCCCTCCCGTTAACAATTTGGTTTTGCCCTCAATGTTTGACAATGAGTCATCCAAACAGTATTTGTGACTGTATATACACTGGTTTTGATACTAACACTGAAAGATCATTAATGTTTTTTGATATCTCAAAAACATTTAATGAAATTCCCCATTGCACTTCTCTGTGTAAGCTTCTCAGCTTTGAATTTAATGATTCTTTTAACAATCTCTTCTCTAAGTATTTATCAAACTTTTTTCAAGAAACTTGCTTTAGTTCCTATTTCTATTCTCCTGTATATATTTCTAGTAGTGCAACTTAAACTTCCCTCTTTGCAATTCTACTTTTTATTGATTCTACTAAAGGTCTTCTCATAGTTGGTCATCCTTGTCTTTACAGTCTCTATTTTGATGTAACTGTAATAGATTATTTTGGTTCAGACAAATATATGGCCATCTAAGAACCAATATCAGGACCAAAGCTGCCATATTCATTCACAAGTACTCGTCTCTTCAGTCAGAATAAAATAAAACAGCCACAAATGTAATTTCAATGAAAGAAGAAAATCCAGGATGGAAAGTCGACTTCCAATTCCTGAATGAACTATGCCACCATCAAGTAAATTGTGATGAACTTTTTACATTCAAATGATATGTTAATTAACTGATTGATGAATAAATGAACTAATATACAGAAGTAATCTTAATGAAAACAATAAACAATAATAATGAATGATGTGTACTTTTTTAATGAAAAATAGCCTAGATATTTGAAAGTCTGTATAAATAGACCTATAAAAATGATTTTGAAAAGATGGCTTTTCCTATTTCCAAGAACTTCTGAATGGCCTCAAATCAAATGACGCAAGCTTCCATCCCTTCATCAAGCTCGATGAAATTGCCGTGCAATCTATGCCATCATTGCTTTATTTCTTCTCCCCCTTTTGCATCCCATTCTGGAGGCATCAGTTTCATTCATTGCGAACGATTTGCAAGACACCTGGTTCAGTGATCAGAAGTACGACTCGGAAAGAAACAAGTAACTGGAAGAAGGTATTGCCAGAACGAATTGCATCAAAGTTCTTCGCACTTGCAAAACTCATTTGAGCGATGAACCTATTCGCATTAGCAACATCCCGAGAAGCAACCAGGTTGCTGAAAAGGTGTGAAGTTATTAGAAGAACTTTATAAAAATACGAAAAATTTCAAATATTTGAATTTGAAATTCCTGTCTAAGAATTATTTATGAACAGAACCTTTTTTCAAATTTTTTAGAAATGCTTTATATTTCCTTGGACTATACAAAAAGGTTCATAGATTAGGACATGTGTCGTTGAAAATAAATGTTTATCAAACCCTAATATATATATATATATATA
>CABFPE010000165.1:129013-139821 GCA_900660155.1 Hofstenia miamia | reverse complement strand
GAACCCCTCCCCCCCCCGCCGCAATCTGTTCAAGACACAAATAAATGGCTTTACTTCTATGAAGGATCAATCGCCAAGATTTCACAAAGACAAATATAACTGAATGCTGGTGCTTTTTGGGGCATGCATTATCCATGGAAATAGTCAGATTAAAGTTTTCAAATTTTAAATCCTTGATCAATGAGCTCAATTTTACATAATTAGACTATTTTTAAAATGCATGCATGCAAAGTAGCATATGATTTTGATAATTAACCATTTTAGTATTTTGATGAATTAAGTCTTTTATTTGCAATATCAGCATGTAGCTGTTTTAGTAAAGCAGTGATATACTCAAAGTTGCACACCGGTCTGGCCTGAATTTTAACAAATTTCTGCTTTTTACCAGAACAGACAGAAATATTTTTTATCGACCAAGCCAAAACATTTTTCTGCATTTTGAAGAATACCATAAATGCTGTGCAGTCTACTTCTACGAAATCCAGACGCGATTTCAATGGTATTGGCCTCACTGCTGTTGTAAGACGAAGCAGGATATCATCTTCTGCCGTTTCGTCAACGGACATTTTGGAACGTTATTAAAATAATTATCTAAGGCCGTTCTACATTTTTTAGAATGCCATTATTTGATAAATATCTATTATTATTATTTTTAAGTATAATATAAGAATATACATCATTGCATGTGAGATATTTTTTTATGTCATTAAAATATAGTGTTAACAATAAATTCATAACATTGAAATTAAATCCTTAAAATTTGAATTTTGCAATATCTGTTATCAAATTCATAGGAAATACCAGCTAAATTTTTTCTCTTACTAGTCGATACAAGCCTGAATTTCAAAAATTCTAGTCAACCCAGCTAACCCTTAAGGGTCGGGCTAGATCATTATGAAACTTTGGATATACGTGTCTCTCTTATTATTTCACTTTTAGCTTTGATAATATCGTCTTCAATGCCAAATTTATTTGCATTTTCCGTTATATGTAATGAAAACCACTTCAATACACAAATGGAAAAATGTAAGAGCTTTGAAAATGAAGTATACGCTTGATATATATTTTACTGGTGCATGCTCATTTTTGCGTAAAAATCGCATTTAACATATTATCATGCATTTCTTGGAATAAGGCCAATATATTCAATTTTCTTGTCACAGTTTTTTTGCAATGCTTACTTATCCTACTCATTATAACAATGTTGGGTGTTGACTTAATAATGTACGTGTTATTACCAATAATCAACATCGATCAATAAATTAGATAGATCATTGGGTGTGGCATTTTTTACTGGGTAGGAAAAGCATAACAAATTATCTTCATTAAATCGATTGATTCTACAATAATTCAGTGTATTTAGTTTGGTACTTGCGGATACCTTTATGTACAATTCACGGATTTCCGTGACATCTCTTAAAATTTAGTGAAGCGAAGCATGTTGACGTGTTTGCAGGCCGCATCAATAATGCTACTTTGCGAGAACGAGTAGAACTTTTCAACTGCATGTTTAAGTAACATTATCATGGGATCTTTTTTGAAATCAGAGATTGTGAAAATCACAATAATAGTGTTCTACTTCTCAAAAAAAACTGTGAGGTGAAGGCAAAAAAGTTTGCCTAAACAAATGGTAACAGTGGGACAATTGTTACTAAATTTTTCCTATCATAGCAAGTTGATATATTTATATTTGCATATTTGGGGTATATTGAATCTCCAGTTAGTATATTTCACATTAAGTGGTCAATTATTTTATAGCCTCTATTAAATTGCACTCTAATTTTGAATCATCACTTCGCCTTAACTTAAATTTTTTGTACCATTTGGCATTTCATAGTAAATAATGAATAGAAGCTAGTACAAGTATAAATAGACAATCACAAATCTCTCTTTCATTTTTTGAAGAGGGATGCTCATAATTTTTAAAGACCAACTAGATTTTTGAAATAATTGTTTTGACAGTGTTAGTTGATTAAAAGTGCTCAGTCTTGCTTCAATATTTGGTTAGTTGATTAAAAGTGCTCAGTCTTGCTTCAATATTTCTGAGCAGTAGGATTCACTACAAATGTAGTCAATTAAATTACATTTGTTTTATATTGTTGGCATAATACGCGCTAATATAAATATGCTTAAATAATTAAAGAAATTCAATTATTTTCAGGTGAAAGCGCTTTCAAAATACCACTCAATTATCAAATTAATTAAATTTAAAAATGTTTTGCGGCTAAAATTAAAAGCAGAATATTTTACTGTTTCCCTTAATAAACATTGCGAAATAATTAGCCATTTTGCAATTTGCTGAATTGTCAGATTTTTGGTCTTAGCCGTTTATAAGTGGAGATACTCGATCCACATTATGCCTATCTATTTGCTGTTTTCATTGGAAGTATATAGAAACTAAGGAATACCTTTTTGTCTTCAGAAATGAAATATTAGTCCACAAAATATTGAATTATACTGTCAACAACTGCGGTGTGCTAAAACTTAAGTGTTAATCATTCAAAGTTTATCTAAGAATATTAGCTCAATCTCAACTTATTGCTAACCATTAATGCCAAGCCTTACTAAAATATTGAATTATACTGTCAACAACTGCGGTGTGCTAAAACTTAAGTGTTAATCATTCAAAGTTTATCTAAGAATATTAGCTCAATCTCAACTTATTGCTAACCATTAATGCCAAGCCTTACTAAAATATTGAATTATACTGTCAACAACTGCGGTGTGCTAAAACTTAAGTGTTAATCATTCAAAGTTTATCTAAGAATATTAGCTCAATCTCAACTTATTGCTAACCATTAATGCCAAGCCTTACTAAAATATTGAATTATACTGTCAACAACTGCGGTGTGCTAAAACTTAAGTGTTAATCATTCAAAGTTTATCTAAGAATATTAGCTCAATCTCAACTTATTGCTAACCATTAATGCCAAGCCTTACTAAAATATTGAATTATACTGTCAACAACTGCGGTGTGCTAAAACTTAAGTGTTAATCATTCAAAGTTTATCTAAGAATATTAGCTCAATCTCAACTTATTGCTAACCATTAATGCCAAGCCTTACTAAAATATTGAATTATACTGTCAACAACTGCGGTGTGCTAAAACTTAAGTGTTAATCATTCAAAGTTTATCTAAGAATATTAGCTCAATCTCAACTTATTGCTAACCATTAATGCCAAGCCTTACTAAAATATTGAATTATACTGTCAACAACTGCGGTGTGCTAAAACTTAAGTGTTAATCATTCAAAGTTTATCTAAGAATATTAGCTCAATCTCAACTTATTGCTAACCATTAATGCCAAGCCTTACTAAAATATTGAATTATACTGTCAACAACTGCGGTGTGCTAAAACTTAAGTGTTAATCATTCAAAGTTTATCTAAGAATATTAGCTCAATCTCAACTTATTGCTAACCATTAATGCCAAGCCTTACTAAAATATTGAATTATACTGTCAACAACTGCGGTGTGCTAAAACTTAAGTGTTAATCATTCAAAGTTTATCTAAGAATATTAGCTCAATCTCAACTTATTGCTAACCATTAATGCCAAGCCTTACTAAAATATTGAATTATACTGTCAACAACTGCGGTGTGCTAAAACTTAAGTGTTAATCATTCAAAGTTTATCTAAGAATATTAGCTCAATCTCAACTTATTGCTAACCATTAATGCCAAGCCTTACTAAAATATTGAATTATACTGTCAACAACTGCGGTGTGCTAAAACTTAAGTGTTAATCATTCAAAGTTTATCTAAGAATATTAGCTCAATCTCAACTTATTGCTAACCATTAATGCCAAGCCTTACTAAAATATTGAATTATACTGTCAACAACTGCGGTGTGCTAAAACTTAAGTGTTAATCATTCAAAGTTTATCTAAGAATATTAGCTCAATCTCAACTTATTGCTAACCATTAATGCCAAGCCTTACTAAAATATTGAATTATACTGTCAACAACTGCGGTGTGCTAAAACTTAAGTGTTAATCATTCAAAGTTTATCTAAGAATATTAGCTCAATCTCAACTTATTGCTAACCATTAATGCCAAGCCTTACTAAAATATTGAATTATACTGTCAACAACTGCGGTGTGCTAAAACTTAAGTGTTAATCATTCAAAGTTTATCTAAGAATATTAGCTCAATCTCAACTTATTGCTAACCATTAATGCCAAGCCTTACTAAAATATTGAATTATACTGTCAACAACTGCGGTGTGCTAAAACTTAAGTGTTAATCATTCAAAGTTTATCTAAGAATATTAGCTCAATCTCAACTTATTGCTAACCATTAATGCCAAGCCTTACTAAAATATTGAATTATACTGTCAACAACTGCGGTGTGCTAAAACTTAAGTGTTAATCATTCAAAGTTTATCTAAGAATATTAGCTCAATCTCAACTTATTGCTAACCATTAATGCCAAGCCTTACTAAAATATTGAATTATACTGTCAACAACTGCGGTGTGCTAAAACTTAAGTGTTAATCATTCAAAGTTTATCTAAGAATATTAGCTCAATCTCAACTTATTGCTAACCATTAATGCCAAGCCTTACTAAAATATTGAATTATACTGTCAACAACTGCGGTGTGCTAAAACTTAAGTGTTAATCATTCAAAGTTTATCTAAGAATATTAGCTCAATCTCAACTTATTGCTAACCATTAATGCCAAGCCTTACTAAAATATTGAATTATACTGTCAACAACTGCGGTGTGCTAAAACTTAAGTGTTAATCATTCAAAGTTTATCTAAGAATATTAGCTCAATCTCAACTTATTGCTAACCATTAATGCCAAGCCTTACTAAAATATTGAATTATACTGTCAACAACTGCGGTGTGCTAAAACTTAAGTGTTAATCATTCAAAGTTTATCTAAGAATATTAGCTCAATCTCAACTTATTGCTAACCATTAATGCCAAGCCTTACTAAAATATTGAATTATACTGTCAACAACTGCGGTGTGCTAAAACTTAAGTGTTAATCATTCAAAGTTTATCTAAGAATATTAGCTCAATCTCAACTTATTGCTAACCATTAATGCCAAGCCTTACTAAAATATTGAATTATACTGTCAACAACTGCGGTGTGCTAAAACTTAAGTGTTAATCATTCAAAGTTTATCTAAGAATATTAGCTCAATCTCAACTTATTGCTAACCATTAATGCCAAGCCTTACTAAAATATTGAATTATACTGTCAACAACTGCGGTGTGCTAAAACTTAAGTGTTAATCATTCAAAGTTTATCTAAGAATATTAGCTCAATCTCAACTTATTGCTAACCATTAATGCCAAGCCTTACTAAAATATTGAATTATACTGTCAACAACTGCGGTGTGCTAAAACTTAAGTGTTAATCATTCAAAGTTTATCTAAGAATATTAGCTCAATCTCAACTTATTGCTAACCATTAATGCCAAGCCTTACTAAAATATTGAATTATACTGTCAACAACTGCGGTGTGCTAAAACTTAAGTGTTAATCATTCAAAGTTTATCTAAGAATATTAGCTCAATCTCAACTTATTGCTAACCATTAATGCCAAGCCTTACTAAAATATTGAATTATACTGTCAACAACTGCGGTGTGCTAAAACTTAAGTGTTAATCATTCAAAGTTTATCTAAGAATATTAGCTCAATCTCAACTTATTGCTAACCATTAATGCCAAGCCTTACTAAAATATTGAATTATACTGTCAACAACTGCGGTGTGCTAAAACTTAAGTGTTAATCATTCAAAGTTTATCTAAGAATATTAGCTCAATCTCAACTTATTGCTAACCATTAATGCCAAGCCTTACTAAAATATTGAATTATACTGTCAACAACTGCGGTGTGCTAAAACTTAAGTGTTAATCATTCAAAGTTTATCTAAGAATATTAGCTCAATCTCAACTTATTGCTAACCATTAATGCCAAGCCTTACTATAATGTTACAAATTTACTACCTAAAACTTCAAACAATTCGCTCCAAGCTTAATAATAAATTTGGAAACTTGGAATATTTAGACATGAATTCTGTAATTTGCTTGCATGACGGCTATTAGTGAATATTAGAATTAAATGTTACTGAGTACTTAAAGTATACCTATTTAAAAAAAATTCCGAATTTTGAAAAAAATCAAATATCCTCTTATTACTTAAAATTCAAATAATTAGATTTAAAGCACTTGGAAACAGCAACAAAGCCAAGCTATTTCTCGTTTTGCTGTTAGAACTCGAAAATTGTGTTGGGCCTTGCAGTGCAGGAAGAAATCATTATATGTTTTAAGAGATTCCTGGATAACTTATGATGCAGTTGATCAGGAAAAAATTAGATAATTTACTACAAAATTGTGATAAATCAACAGATTTTAAGATCCTTAACTTTACCAACCATAATTTACCCAGTCATTTCTTACAATCACTTATAGTTTGTTCACAAATATCGGACAACAACGCAAAATGTAGATTTGGTAGCATTCACTTTTACATTCTAATATCGCGCTTAATCACAAAAACCACTAAAGCACTAAATTAGGACTTCTGACTTTGCCCATGACGAGTTGACAAGGAGACTTGAGTGGTCCTTATCGTTGAACATTATGCGAATACAATTTGAAGCTTTCTTAAAAATGGGATTTTTCACCGAAATAAATAGTTTAGAACTTTATGTATTTCAGGCATAGCAACAATTTTAAATTTTAAAAAAATCGTTAACAAAGAGAAAGGAACACATTAACCTATAGATATTTCAATATCCGAGGAATTTTTTATGGATTTTAAAAATTTGTTTAACAATGTGGCGTGACTGTATTCATTTTGTTGCATTAAGCAGCTCAGGGTTAATAACTAATTGCATACTTAAGCTGAAATTTTTAGATTACGTCAAGCAATTTATCTGAAAATTCACTTCAATATAAGTCACATTCCCGGCTCTTTAGAAGAAATGTCAAAGTTTTATATTGAAAATGATTCATGGGAGCTTTTGTTACCATTCGAAGTATGGGAACATGCAATGGTAGGCGGTGATGGCGAACAAAGCCTCATAACCTATCAACTTGTTCTGAAGCGACGTTCCAAATACTACGACAAAGTATTAATATATCCAACATTGTGCATTAGTGGTAGGTTCCATTTTTCTCATGCAAATTCTGTAACTCCAAATATTCTGCAACTAGGGCCTGGCGATTTTCAGTAGAATATACGAAAATGAGGCGAACAAGCACCTCAACCACAGGCTGTTATCGAATGTAACACATTGCATTAACCCTGTTCGGTTGGAGGAGGATTTTCTCTCCTCTATTAAGCTTTTAATTATTCGCTAAGAGGTTGTGGCAGAGTTGCCACAAGACCGTGATTTCAAGCCCGGGCCCGTTAAACCATTACCTAAACTCGGCTTGGCCCATTGAAATTGGTAAAATTCAGGCCCAGGCCAGGCGCTTGCTATTGCTAAGATAATTTCTGAGATAATTGCAACTCTCGTAGACGTGTCTCTTATACACATCTTAATTAGTAAATTGAATATACACGTATAGTTGATAAAATTGTATTGTAATCTAAGAGAAAGAATGTAGACAATTAAGTTTATTAATACAATTTTAAACAGTTCTAAGTCCGCTGTGCAGAAATTTCATTCCCAGGCCCTTTTCATTCATTTTTTTCGCCTAGTTTCAACTCTGGGTTAGGGAGCTTTCATATTTAGACTTGGTGAAATTGAATCGTCAATGGTGTTGCAATTATATTCTCGATTTTCATAGAAGTTCTTTTTCCAAAATCTGGTCATTTTATGCACGGTATTGTCTTCAAACGGGGCCATAGTATGCAAAATTACCAAAAAAAAATATTGTTGAGCAAAGAATGTAGTCTAATGAATTTCACTAATAGTTGAAATCAATCATTTTACGTACAATATTCATATTACAAAGCTTCACTATCAGAAATATACATCTAAGCCAATTTATTTGAGAGGCATTCAATTTTCTAGGTTAATCATTGAAATTACAATTTTCTTTAGTAAACGTTTCAAAAAAGGTAGAAATGCTTTATGCTTTTTTATATTGAATACCTAGTTCAAACTTTCCAAAAATTTGTGATCCTAACAGTATTTATTCCTACATTAATGTTGTCCTACTGCAAATTACCCTGCAGTGATTAAAGTAGGCTGCGATAACCATCAAGTTGGAAAAAAATTGCGACAAAAATTCTTTGTACCTGCTCAGTAGTAGAATAGTTACTTGAGAAGCTGCAAATACTCTCATATGCCAAATCGAGAAAAAGCAAAATTATATTTAAATCTTCCCCTCAAGCAGTAGGTATTCGCTCCTATGAGAATATAGATTTAAACCTTCTCAGACCTACAATACACTTTCATCAACATTTTTCGGACTTCCTGATGATGATTACACACGTGGTTTATGTTTGCATCCTTAATTAAGGTCTAATATCATAACTGAAGTTAACCTTTAAGGTTGTTGTGATGTCTTGTTTTGTTCAACTCTCAGGAAAATAGCGAGAATGATTTGTTAAAAATCGGTTATTCAGAAACACCTAGCTGTTCCAAATGCAAACGCCGCTGCAGCTAAATAGAAGTTTTAAGTGCGCACAAAAATTTACTTTTGCCTTTAAAGACTAATCTATAAATTAGTTTTTCTCTTTGCTTCATTTTAGCTTACATATTGATTTTGAAATTTAAATGTATTAATTTGATATTTTTGCTTGATGATGAATATAATGATCTATAACTTAACAATTTAATTGGAATGTAAAACACATTTTCAGTGTGGAAAACTTTTGATTTATATCTGGATGTTTTTAGGAATAGCCGTGTTTACTCACTTTCTGCCATTGGAATGCGGTGAAAAGATCTCACTTATTTCAAATTTATTTCTGGCTCAAATTGTAAATTTGGTTGTACTTACAGATATTATTCCAACGAGCTCCAATCATTTTCCTCGTCTTGGTACAGTATTATATTGCCGTTGAAATTTTTTTTAGTAAACTCATCCATACACTTTATTAAAATTCAGATACAATATTTATATCTCGCTCTCTGTACGCTTTCAATATTTTCATCTCGTTTTATGTACAAAAGTGGCTAAGAACTCCCTCTGTGTACACTTTTTCAAAAATAAATGAAAAAAATTATTTTCATTTATTTCTCGCTTGTGGGCTTTTGTATAATAGTTCTGTACATATATGGTATTTTTACGCTATTATCCTAAACGTTTTTTAATCCTGATATTGTTTAATCCTGTTATATTAGTAGTTTGAGAATATTTACATAATTAAGTTTATATTATGTAGTAATAATGAAATTATTTAATCTGAAATCAATGATTTGTTCAAATTTTTTTAATTCTTTACTATTCCAGCTTTCTAATTCGGATTAATTGAAATCTAAAATTATGATAAAATAAAACCTTAGCAAATATTAGGTTATATGATAGTATTGACAATTTATATTTTGCCATTTAGTGAAACATTTTGCTTAAGTAATTGGGATTGATCATATTTAAAGCAATCTGTCTAATCCGGACTTCTAAAAATTTTCATAGTAGCTTCAATCATTATAAAATTTTAATACTTTTTTAATATAGTAATTATTATCACAAATAATTGCTTAACAAGAATATTTAGCTTGATTGCATTAATCGCATTTAATCCGCCATTCTCTAATTTGTCTATTCCGGAAATAAAATATTTTTAAGCAACATAAAATACGTTCAGCTTCACTGTTTCCAAAATATTTAAATATAATCAATCTTTATTTAATTCTCTTGATACTTTATATTTTATATTTATAGTCTTCTATTATACGGGATTTATTGTATTTACAAACAATCTGCCTAATCCGGAGGTCAAATACTTTCAATAGTTGAAGAAATAATAATTGTTATTTATTAATTTATTTTTTATAACAAAATTCTTTCAACAGGATTTAGCCTTATGCAATTATCTAACTAATCCTTAATTTTAAATTTTGTATTATCAGGATAAAATATTTTGAATAATTCAAAAAATGCATTAACCTTCATCAAAAATATATCATAGAAATGCTAACATCTTTCAATTTGCCGACGTCAATAAATTAATAACAAACCTCAAATTTTCGCAATCAATCCTGCGTGTTGAATAGTTACAGTGACCAATTCTAATCAGCATTCAATTGAAGAATCATCACACTTACTTGAAGTTAAAGATTTTAAATAATTAATAATACAAGGGCATACTTTTTAGTACAAATATTAGATAATGTAAGCATTGGTGCTTTACATTGTCCGAAATAGACAGCTTGGAATTCTTTGTGATTATTTTCGCACATAACTTGAGTACTATGATATTTATACACCTAAGTATTTGATTTGGATCTCTCGTAAAATATAAAAATTCAAAATCCTGTTACAAATATCAAAAGAAACCAAAAGCAGGATTAAACAGCTGAATTTCTTGGGTTATTTTGGCATATTTATAAATTATTATAGCGGTTATTGGCATAAACATTTGATGTTTGGAGTTTATTATAAGAATAAACGCTCTAGGATTGTTAATAAAGTGTACAGGGAGCTTGTTGTACAGAAAGCAAGATATAAATATTGACCCATAAATTTTTTGAAAAGATCAAATTAGATGGAAAAAATCTTAAATTTGATTTTTCTATATGCCTTTGAGTAGCGTTCATATTTTTAGCAATAAAAATTTTATAGATTTTATAGTCTTTGCTCTCTGTACTATGGGATTTTTTACACACCTCGATCTCTGTACGCCTAAATTGATATTTTTATAGTACAGAGAGTGAGTTATATATATATATAT
>CABFPE010000165.1:110761-128841 GCA_900660155.1 Hofstenia miamia | reverse complement strand
AGAGAGAGAGATATATATATATATATATATATATATATATAAAGTAATGAGATCTTGCTATTAAATTCCATTAATTTTGTGGAACCTGAAGACTCACAAAATGACCAACAATTGTTGACGATTTTTAAAAGCAGGTTTATATTCACTCACAAGATATAGAAACACTGGAGTCATTGACGAAATATTTTGCTTAGAAATTCAGCAACTAGATGAAATTTAATCAAAGCAGAATTGTGCTCATCAAAATTTCATTTGTGCAAACACCAGAAGTGATTGAAAAATATATATATATTTTCTATTTTAGCAAGTTTTAACAAAACTACTAAACTGAAAATTTTCATGCTTTTCAATAACTTCTTAGATGTGGAAGATAATTCCCAGAAAAATAGAAATATCTTGATTGGCTGCTATTGATGGCAGCGCACTATAGAAGAGGAATATGTTTATAATGGCGGTAAGGATGAAAATGCATTTTGACTAATATGCAATTCAGAGCAACGAGATCAACAATTTTATTCAGATAAAGAAATTTTAATATCAAACTATATAAAACCAAATATTGCTGTTCTTCAACCAATAGCTAGTGATTACAAAAACTGAAAATACATTACAGGAAAGTATATCATTTTAGATAGAACAAACGTCGCTTAGGCTAGTGCATCTATATTGCATATCACATGATATTGGCTTATCTGATGGGTGAAAACACAATACTACATTGATTTGAGAACAACATTTAATGTCAAACTTTTATTAAAGTGTTTCACACCATTTTCTAACTTGAACAGTGTTTTCAAAAAAACTGCTTTGAATACGTCTTAAAATCATTATGCATAATAAGAGTATTTTACTCTCTGACGATATCCCCATTAATACAGATCCATAAAGATATTATTGTGAGCTCTGCATATATTTGAGTAAATGGAAGAAGTTCAATTGCTCATAGACTTGATATTTTTGAATAACAACTGCATCTATGTACTATTCTGAGCTTAGCCGTCTAATGAAATGACTTTTGAATATCCGTACAATTAATAGAACCTCAACGACGTATTGAACTTCTTTATCACAAAACCAATCGCTAATAGATCTACGTTTAAATATCAAGTAACTGGTCCCTGTAGCATAAAACTGAAATTTACACAGATGTTAGATCTCACACGCCGTTTGACAAAAATGAATATCATATCCTTTGAATAAACTTCAAAATTTTGGATTTGGCTAGTAGCAAGAGCTGAATGAGCATTTATTTTCAATAAAAATACAGAGTGTGACATGAATCAAAATGTTTTCACTGACTAAATTCATCAGAAAGAGTGGTATCCCAAGGAATCATGTCTGGTTATGTTCTTTTTAGAATATTGTTTATAATTTAGGAAATTTTGTTATTGGAAATATCTTTGTAATATCACTTTCACTCATCTTTGGAATTATACTTCAAATATTATTTCACAAAAGACATACGATTCCACCTCCTTCTGGATGGATTCGATTTCAAAACTCATATGCTGTGTGGGCATTTGGTAAGCCAACATTTTATCAAAAAAATTAACTAATTCAAAAAGATAAAAAATATAAATAAAAACCATGCGATTTTGTGAATTTTTTTACCATATCAGGGAATTAATTGCACATTAAAGACGTAAATGTAGTGGCGGCCTAAAACATTGAATGTTCCTTGATACCAGGAAATGTTGCGCAATTGGTGAGACGCGGGAGTGGGCGTTGTCTTTTACCATAAGCATGTTTGGGGATCCAAGTATATGTTGTTGATGTGAAGTATATTTTTGGTAAAGTGATATAGAATTATTTGCTATTAGCCTATGAAGGAAACAAATTAACAGGAGTTTACCTAAAATATTTTTCTGATTTTAGCGCACCAATCACTTGAATTTTCACTCATGATGTTTGTATGCATATCAGTTTCTGATTAATTAAGAAATTTTAAATTTGTTGAATCATTTTCGTTTTTCTTTTAGAAGAATGTAATAGTTCTTCCAAAACTAATTGTTGCAAACCTGGTGTGTCAATTACTTTCAACATAAAGTCATATGGACGTTATTCTTCACATCGAAACTAAACTCATTTATGATTTCAACAATCCTTTAAAATAAATCATTAATGTATTCGCTTTTAAAAACATGAAATGCTGTAGTATAACGAAAAATGCAATATCTCTCCTAGTTTCAATACTCGCTTTTCCTCCTTCGTACTATATAATAAGAAACAGATAAAAATCAACAATTCAGATTTGCAATGTTTATGCCAAGAAATTTCTTTTGAAATTGAACAAGCTTACTTGCCCCAATTTTCTGGTTTCTTGAGTAATCTAGGAACATTTAATGTTCATCGGATATTGGCAAGTCATTTAACATTACGTGTATAAATTGCAATGAAAATATTTGGCGTTTTACTATTTGAAGTAAATAATTAACACTTATCCATAAAAGCGTTTTCTTAATCTGTGTTGCTGTACAGAATGGCTTATTACAGGGACATGGTTAACAGAGATATAAATTGTTTTATCAACTTTCAGTTTTGTTCAAACAGTTATGTAGTAAAGTGGGAGAACATCAAATAAATACATGTACTAAAATTTGCACACATGGATGACATCTTATTGATAATTTTTGATATTTGTAAAACAAAAGTATCTGTTAATCTTTTAAATATGTCAAAATCTCACATCGCTAATTTATATAAAGGCAATCTAACAATGAGGTAAGATGAAATGGATAAATTTAAGTGTTGGATTGGTCTCTATTTCATTGTAAAAAATTTACTGAGTTAACAGTGATAGGTTTCGATTTTAATCCTTCTGTTTTTTACATATATTTTTGTTTTCTATGCTGCTTAGCTGTATATTCAATAATATTTCATGTATTTATAATAGCTCTTGTTTTAATTGAATATTGCCAAAACTAATTTGAAATGTGTCTTTTAAAAATGATATAGGTCTTTCAAGAGCCAGTAATCATTACAAGTCTACTGAAGGCCTCAGTGGGGATGAACTAATAGATCATATTTCGAATCAATGGAAATATGCAGTGTGTCTTCTGGAGAGAATTTTCGCATATTTACATTTCATTTATTTTATTGTTTTGGTGCTTAGATTCTTGGATGTTAAATATGTGCTCTTTTACAATTTTTCTGAGTGAAGGTAGAGTGTTGAATATATGATGCTAATCAGTTAAGGATTCATTATTTGTTTATCTGTAATAAATACTACGACAAATATCTTATCCCAGTCTCGTTCGTACCCCACCGTTCAAAACTTTTTAGTACGGAAACGTTTGGTCCCATGGTACGGTACATCAAAACGTTAATAAGAACAAGGAAGCAAAAAATAATCCATTCATTCCACAAAAACAAAAACCGGTGCCTCAAATTCTAAGAACAACAAAAACAAGAAAACTCAAAATTGTCTACGTGTTTCTCAAATTCAAAAAAGAAGTCCAAATTATTCTTATTTAATGTTTATTAAGCTAAATAATTTACAAGGATTGATATGAAATTATAAATTAGCACCATAAAAATTAACAATAGTATTTTTAAATAACAAATAAATTGATGACGTAAAATGTGAAAATGAATTTGATTTTGTTCTAGAGCTTGATAAGTACCATTCAAGACGAAAGTGACCAGAACGGGTAAGACAATCAGAAATTAAATCATTGAGGTGATCATTTGATTGAAAAGCTTGATTACCAAGTGAATCCTTCCCTATTTTATAATAATTTTTGCCTTCTATACAGCAAGATATAATTTTAAAATGCACGATTGATTATTCTCTTGAGCTTACAGTCAAGAGAAATAGGGAGGACTACAAAAAGATGAGAACCAAAGTCAATTATTTATAAAACTAGAGATGTAAAAACGGTATATAACAAGTTACTATTCGTGTAATTTTGAGTTGTCTAAGGCAAAATAAATTACACGACAATTTTTTACATACTTCCTCAATGTGTGAGGTTAAGGTAACTCGTAGTAGTATTTTACTTATAACAATTGAAGCTGATGAAGGCAGATCGATTCCATAATTTCCAAATAGCATTTTCGGGGGTTGTTAAAGTAATCCAAAGCATGTTCTTTGTAGCCCAACTTTCGATATTACCAAGTTCACATGAAATTTTCAGTGCATTCTGAGGAATATGAATAATGAAGCTGATGTCGTTGGTGTATTTCATAATGTAGTTTTGATCTATGCTGTAGCCCCGATACCGTTAAATTTATTAAAGTAGCACCGGTCCCGAACCGTGCTGTTAACTTTTAATCCGGTACTGTACCGAAATTATATCAAGAACTCTACATTAAATATTTATATGTAAATTACTGTTTTGCTTAATGATGAAGCTTAATAAAAAATTTGGGCATATTTAAATACCTGTACATACATTCTAAAAAGCTTCCATGCATTAATTGTTATATATGTAATCATTAATATTGAATTTGCATTCTGGTTAGAGGAACGACAAATATTTTTATAACCCAAAAAAATAAACTTTGCCTAACATTTCTAGCCTCGGTGGGAAGTGCATTGTGCTCCACAGATACATATTAAGACGTTGGCGCATTGGTCTGAAATTTTATGACGTTTCGTCACATTTTATTTCGGTTCAGAAACTATTAAAAATCGATTGCCTGTATATTTCTTCAGTAGCGACCAATTTGTCACTAGAAAGTTGCTTTCTTGATTGTAGTTGTGTTTGCGGTCCAAGGTTTTACTGCCCCAAATATGTTTCCAGGTGAATTTATATATATAAGATATATTTATATATATTTTTATATATATATTAAGATATATTTCGACTTACAAAATCGTCGTCAGTTTTACAAATTGTTCCCTCTAAATTTACTAGATTTTACAATAATACTTTTAATTTTTTAAATTTTAAAAAGTGGCAAGTTTAATTTATAAATGTAGTCTTCTTTTGTGTTCAAACTTGGTTGCAAGGATTTTATAAAAATACACTCAATAATTTTTAAATTCCTTGATCTCGACGTCTGATGTAATATTTCTGTTTCAAAATTTAGTCCGCACTTAATTAGATGATTAGAAATTAGAACTGGTCTCATGTTCTTCAATTCTTCTTGATAGGTTCCTACTAAAAAAGCCAATATAATCTTCACCACAGATGCATTTTATTTGATAAATTATATTTGACTTATTGGTTTGTTCAGTTGTAGATTTTAATTGCAATTTCGTTCTTAGTTCATGATTGTTATATATAAATCTAACTTTTCCTTTACTTATTGATATTTTTCTGAGTTCTTTGCTCATGTTTTCAGTGTGGAGTCCTCTAATTAGAGTTAATCGTATTCTAAACTATGGGTATTAAATTAGTCGGATTTTGTTAATAGTCAATGATGTCTATTTTTGATTAAAACTCAGTTGATTAGGGAGAAGTTGTTATCCTTATATTCTAAAGAAAACAGTTAAAGTGGTTTTCCTTTTCAATTCAGCAGTGACCGGATAACTTTGAAAATTTCCATTCTAAATTTTACATTCCTATGTATGTTATAAATAAGTATTGTTTACTAATACTTTAGCCAATTAGGTATTTGTGAATGGGAAGAATTCTATTTTGACATATAAATAGCAGTCCATGAGAGCCACATGGCTTTTATATTTTAGTGCAGTGCAACAAATAGACATATTAAAGAAAAATTTGATGAGGAAAACTGCCCTCAGCTTCTGAAACTAATTCCTACTACCACTTACATTTCTAACAATGCTGTCCAATTATTTCTAAAGTTGCAGCAATTACGACTTTAATAGTTCTGAAGCTCAGAAGAAATAAAAAATGTATCATTGCACTGCTTCTGCAGTCTATAGGGTGATTTTGAGAACATGTGAGGATTGCCAGATCGCGAAATATGCGCAAGGATATTATGTTATATAAACTACATATGTGTTTTATTGAATATAATTAACCTGGAGTTAATATTGCAATTCTCTAAACTTTCCAAGCAAATTTATATTTCCAATAAACTTTCCAATAAACGTTCTGAATTCGGTGAGGGCTAGGGTAAAATAGTAATTTTTTTTGACGAGTTGTTCATAAGAAATCTGGACTATAAAATTTTAGTTACTTTCATTATTTGTCTTTCCTTAATTTGCATAGATGATAATTTTTTGAAATTTATTCATTACTGATTTGAGTTGACATAAATGTTTTTATTTGATAATTAGACTCTCATGTATTTTTATTACCAAGATGTACCAACTATTTGATAACATTTTTAAATGAAGTACTATATGAATATTTCGGTATTATACATTATGTATTAATGTACATCATTATTAGTTCTGCAAGAGCAGAATCCTTGTTCCAACAAATATATGAGTTAACTTTGTCAAACTATAAGGAATAAGCTTAACAAATTTTGTATTAAAAGCCGATTTTTTGTCATTAAAAATTCATTATTTTAGCCCTATGTGAAATGTAAATATTTAATTTTTAATTCAATGAAAATTTCTAATTTTCTCCAATGACTACTATAAACTACTCAGAAGACTAAAATGAACTGATTCATTCTATCAATTTTCCATTAAATGTGTATAAAAGATGCTTAACAAATAATAACTATTACTAGAATCACGCTTTTCTGAAATTATTTAATGTTCTCTTTCATGTCTAGGAAAGGACAATTGCTTTAAAAAAATTATTTTCATGCTGAATGCGTCGCCAAAATTTAGTTAATGTACATATTTGTTGCAAAGCTAAATTGAAGAAATTACAACTTTTACATGCTATCTATAATTGTATTAAATGTTATCTTTCCATTTCAATTATATTATTATTAATAATACAAATATGTAAGTATTAATTTAATATTTCTATTTTGGAGAGCGTGGTAATATTATAGTATAAAATGACTCAACTTAGCAAAAACATATTATTGCATTGTGTTATTAATTATAATTAGTTGATTTAAAATTTATAATGATTTCATAATTCAAAATATTTTCTTACAAGTTTTAAATTTAAGAATAAAGAAGTGTTTAATAAATTTATTGACATATGCAGATGCACATTTTGGTAGATATCATTTCCATTAGTCATAGTGAAATCTAAGGATGCTTTATTAATGTGTGTTCAAGAAGTAATTTCATAAAACACTGCAGTTTGCTTAGAAAGAAAAAGTTTTCATGTATTTAATATCAAATGCATCAGATTAAAAATTCAGTGTCAAAATATTATAAATTGATAAATATATCTTTACCAAACTAATCTAAGTTAGGATTTATCAGCATACAACTATTAGAAAGTTTCTAGTAGAAATATCTTTGTGTAAAACTCAGAAATAATAGATGAAGCTTTTTAACAGTTTATGGGAGAACTATTTTCACCTAAATTCAGGATTAGGGGGAAAATGGTTTAAATTTATCAAATATTTAGAGAAAAGCATATTAATATATGCATACACATTTATATAAATATTGTAATGATAATAAAACAGCTAACAAAGAGCAAATTTGAAATATCTAATAAGCATGCTAACTCAAAGTAATTTTCCTCATACATACAGTATCAAAAGTAACTTTCTAGAAAATATTTCAAAAACTAAAACTTGAAAAAATATTCTGCATTGAGTATTAAAAGCACACCATTTCTGTTTTCAATTGAATACACACTGTAATGAAAATTTCATTTCTTGGAAGCTATTTGTGGCATATTTATGGTTTTAATTTCAATTCAGCTTTACATAAACTTTAGATGACAATTCAAAAGGCCAAAATTTCAGGCTGTTGATTTTTCATATATATATATATATATATACATATATATATATATATATATATATATATATATGCTCTAGCATCTCCACAATATTAGAACAGGGAAAACTTAAGTAATTTGATCCATTGTACATTCTAGCAATTGATGTAAACCATATGAGAGAATTTAGAACAATACACTGCATGAGCAAGAAGGTAAAGAAAAACTAACCATCAAAACTAGAGTGTAGGAACTACAAACAAGTATGAGTAATGACATTATGAGCATTGAAATTACTTGGCCAAAGCCAAAGTGAAAACAAAATTACCAGGCATTATAGTTAATTAACCAATTAAGCAAAGCAATCACTATTCCATATAAAAGGAATCTGGTTCACACTCCAATGCTGAGTTGGGCCTGCTGCAGCAGATAGGCAAGCTGAATCCCTCTCCCTTACTTTGAGAATTTAGCTTGACATTATCATTTTAGCAAAAAACAATTTTAAACAGAGTGACAGAGTTTATGTAATATTAAACTAAAACCTTTTATTAATGGAATACCCACATGTTTCCCTATATATATACAATAAATCAAAAAATAACTCAAAACAAGAACCAGACAAACTGGCAAACAGGAATGTTTACAAAATTGAATTTTTAAATTGCACATTAAAATATGTCATTAAGCATGACTATGAATTTAGCCAATGAAAAATTGTAAACAATTGAGAACAATGTACAGTTTTAAGTTTGATTATGGCAATTTGGAGTCCTGGTGCCACATGTCCTCCCAATGTGCTGTTGATGGAACTAGTGAGACTGTTGCTGCTTGAGTATCTTTATGTCATTCAGCATTTTTAGTATTTTGGTTATGTTGCATGGTAATCTTTTCATGTTTTAATCTTGTGTGAAAGTGGCAAATGTTTTCAGTTCAGTAGTTAAGGACTTGTTATATTTTATGTACTGTAGATTTTTCATTGCTGCTGATGCAACTAATGATTGGCATAAGTTATTTATTTTTCTTTGGAATATATTGTAATACATTTGGTATAGTTTTTATTCTTTTAGGGTGATCATGAGAGTAATCTTTGCATTGATATCAGATGTATGTGCCAGTGTTGTATCAATCTTTGAATTGGGGAAGAATAATTTAAAGGTATTTTGTAATGAATCATGTTGGGATGTATCCTTATTGAAAAAATTGATGTTTTTGTAGATTAATTTCTCATTCATATTGTTGGGATTGCTGAATCCAGCTCATAATATGGTAATTATTTCTACTCTTTTAGCAGCATTATAGTAGCAGATGTCTTCCTTCCACAAGTTCACCCAGATTTTGTCATTCACACCTGTGAAGAATGTAAATATTCTTAGTCTTTTATCTTGTATTTTTGTCTTTAGATTAGATATGTGTTCTCTAATTGGCTTTTGTTTTTGATATATGGTTTCTGGTGCATGCTTGATGTTTATAAGGAGGTGGTATTGTTTGTTTTTCTTGTTTAGTATTTTAGCTGCTTTTTTGAAGGAATCAGAGTATTTTACTCTTGTGATTTTCTCTGGGCAGTTTTGATAATTATCATTGCAGTGTAGGTTGTGATTTGCTGGATTAATCTTCTTATATTTGTTGTTTGGTACAATGATGGGTATGCTGAGGATTTCTGGTGGAATGCAGAAATGGTTGGATGTTGCTATTTTTGATTCAAGTTGTGACCAGGTTGTGTGTGTTCTGGTGATTTGTACATATCCAAAAGAGATCAGTTAAATTGTTACTAAGGATTTTTCTATCTCTCTAGGTCTTAGAAACATCATGCTTGCACATTCTCCTCCTTCATAAAGCATTTTGTAAAGAAGTTTGTTTTTATAGTTTCAATATCTGACAGTTTGCTTGGCAAAAATTGTATTGAGCTGATTCCAATTTGTGCTTATTTTTCAAGTATGACTTTGTTGATCAGGTGGTTTTGTTCTGAGGTTGTGACCCATGTTGGGTTTTGAATTTGTTCAACTTTTGTGATTTTCTCATTGAGGATGGTGTTGATGGATGATTGTATTCTTGGTGATAGTAGTAGAGTTGAGATATTTTGTATTTCCTCTTCTTCTTTGAGCATTATTGTAGCTTAGGGTTTGAGTTAAATGATGCATATTAGTTCATATTCACCCTCCATATTTATCATTTTCTCTGTGATATCAATTAGGTTGTATAAGAACTCCACATAGCTTTTGAGAAAGTAATCAAATAGTTCCTGGTGTTTTTAATTTATGTTGTGGTTGCAACAATTGTGTAAGTACTCTTTTTTAGAGGCTTTTTGTCATTTTAGCAGTTTGTTAGTTATATGTAAGGTAGGTTCATTTTCAGTTTGTTTGAGATGCATATCAGAAGTTACACCCCACATGAATTTCTTTGCATGAGTATGCCAGAGATTGATATTATGTTCTGTGATGCCAAATCTGTTTTGTAGGATAACTGAAGAGGTTTTACCCATGGCATTCTCATGGTTGATGATATTTGTTATGTATTTCTCATATCTCTCATATGCAATTTTCTTTAGTTTGATGGGAAATATAGTGATGGATGATTGGAATAGTAGTAAATGTCTTAATTTTCTGGTGATCAGTGAAATCACTTTTTTTTGAATTCAGATTTTTGTGTCCTCTATGTTAATGAAGTTGGCTGTTTTGTTTAAGACATTTTCATGTACTAATATGAAATGTATTAATTGGATTAGTTTTGCATTGTTTTTTGTCCTCCTCTTTGATGATGTATGTCAGCATAAGGTTGCTCCAATCTATGTTAATGCAATCTATTTGTATGCAGGCTTTCTTATTCTTAATGACTTTGAGTATATATTTGAGCCAGAAATTAGGATTGATGTGTACTGTGCTTCTAAATTATTCTCTGCTTAAATTTTCTTGCAAGTATTTATTGTAGAAGATGATTGTGTTAACTTTTGGGAATTTCTCCACATCCAGGGTGAGTGTGACTGTGATGCAATCAACTCTGTTTTCAAAAATTGATAAGATGTTAGAAATGGCTTGCTGAGATATCATGGATAGGTTACAAGCTGAGATCTATCTGCTTTTATGGGTAGTGATGTAATATGGATGCAATAGTTCACCACTAACTTTTAACATTTTGTTTTTGTGTTGTTGTAATCTCTCTACTTGTTGACTGCTCTCAAAGGATGATGTTGATAGAGGGTGGCAGATTGGTATCTTTGAGGTCATTGTTATGTTTTTGTGGGTATGGGAGGTGTGGATCTTCTTTGGAGGGTGTGGAAGTCCTCTGTTTCCATAGCTAATATTGACTCTGCTTGAGATGGTAGAAGTTGTGTCAAGGATTCCCTGCATACCTGAGATGAACCTTTTAGTACACATTGCATCTGGGGAGCTAGGAGCTCAAAGTGAGTTAACTTGTTTAGCATGTTTCTATGGTGGTTTTCTCAGACTGCAATGTCATTTCATTATGTAAAGGCAAAAATGCAATGTTAATTTACCATTCCTTATAATTAATATTATGTTTACTAATTGACTTGGTTGTGTGCACATTCAAACTGGCAATAAAGAATTTGGTTTGTAAATTTCATCAAAGGTTGCTCTTTACTTGAGTTCATTTTCAGTATTAGATACTGTTCATTATTTTCTATATGAATCAATTCAAGTTTTTCAAAGTAATTAATTTTAGCATGCTCAATGTTTTTAGCTGTTATTTTCAGGTTTTTAAAGTGGGTGATTTTTTGTTATCTAGTATATAGTTGTTGTGAGGTAGAGCTTTTTTGATTGTGTCAGAACTTTCCCAAACATGCAGTAATTTTCCTACTTGTTTTTCATCTTTGAATGCACCAGGCATATAAGTGAGTACTTTGTTACCAACCTTGTGTGGTTCTACATATTGGGATTTGTTGAAGTAGCAATGTTGGCAGACTTCTTTTGTTCATGTTGCAGCACATTGTTTTGTGAGTTAGTTTTATTTTCAGAAATAGCTGTTTAATTTATCCTCAGAATAGCATTGATATTGGAGTTATGTTTTGTGGCTGTACAGTGCTTTTTAAGGCGTCATCTTAGTGGTTGCATGGGTTAAAGAGTTGTAAGAATATTAGACTAGTGGTAGTGCTTCTCTCCATTTCTTGCTGCCAGTAAAGTTTTGTTTACTCTTTTGACTCCTCTGTTATCCTGGGGCTGAAAACACATATTCAGTTATGTAATATATCTTCTGTGATGGTTTGTTTTATAGTGTAATCATTTTACAGTACTTTGTAAAAATGTCAACCATGACTAGAATGCATGTATGTCCTTGATCATCTTTTGACAGCTGTTCAATATCACAAGTGATGATTTGATTTGTTCATTCTGCAAAAAGTTTTTCCAATTCTGTTCATTGTTCTGGAAAGCAGTGTTTGTTGAGGAGAATTTGTGTTTGACACTTATTAATTACATCTTCCACAGTTTTCTTAGATAAGTTGTGATGAAGTTTTCATGAAAAGTTATTTCTGTTTAGTATACTCCAAGGTGACCTTTTTCATGGATCTTTTTAGTGGCCTCTCATTTGTAGTACTTTGATTGAGCTATTATATTGTTGGAGTCTGGGGCTGTGTAGAGTATTCTACATAGAGTTAACTTCCAATTATATTTTTGTGATAATGCTATTGATGATTTCATGCTTGTTTTCTATGCATTTGATAATTTGACTGAATGCATGTCTTTTTGTTGAGCTTTTGCTATCTCCTCCACTGCTATTTCTTCTTTTATCATGATAATTAGTAGCAGTACTATCAGTTTTCCATTTCTATCTACATTGATGTCTAATAGATTGTCATATTGAACCATAGCAATGAAATTAAATTTTCATTTTTTTGAAATCTGCTTGTCATAGTTCTTGTTGCTATTGTGGTAGTGCTGTCTGCAATTCTGTGGTGTTGTGCAGTTTTCTTTTATGATGCTCTATTGTGAAATTGAAGTCATTTAGATATTCAATCCAGTATGGTATTATGGAGGAGCAATTGCCCATGTACTTTTTTAGCCAGCAGAAGCTGCTGTTTTCAGTGCGTACTTGAAATGTTTGTTCTCCTATTAAGAAATGATGGAATTTCTTTAGATATTCAATGAGTGCTAACATTTCCAGCTTTGTGGTGCTGGCTTCAGTTTCCATGAAGACCATTGTATTGGGACTTTTTCCCGTTCCTGAATCTGGCTTAGCATAGGTCTTATTGTGACAATGCTGGCATCACAATCCAAAATGAATATGTTGCCAGGTGTAGGAGAGCTTAGTGAATTAATTTTTTTCACTTTGGTTTGGAGGTTGTCTAGTTCTTCTTGTTCTTACCAGGACCATACAAATTCTTTGTTCTTTTTAGTAGATTACACATGTTGATGGTTTTGGGGCTAAATTTGGTATAAAGATGTGATAATAAAAATGTTGTACCAATTACCATGTTGTCAATATATGTGGTAACTCCAGCCAGTAGTGAAGCTTTGTTATACTTGAGGACTGTTGTGATGTATCATTGGAAGGTGGCAGGTGTGTTGCATAATATGAAGGCAGTGTAGATCCATTCATAGAGACAATATAGTGTTATAAATGCTATTTTTTCTATATGTTCTTCTTTCATAGGCACCTGCTACTATGCCTTACATAAATCAATTGCCATGAAAAGTTTATGTTGAGTGGCATTGTAAAGCATGTGTTTTATGCATGGGAGATGGCATGCATTCTTTTTTGTTCCTTTTTTGAGGTTACAAATGTTGATGCATAGTCAATGTTTATCTTGTTGCTGTATAAACACTGTGGGCAATGTGTATGGACTTTTGTTCCTACATATTATTCTGTTATTTAGCAGATCTGTTAGAGTTTTTGCATAAGTTTCTTGGAAGTGGGTTGTTACATGGCAGTATGCTTGTTTGATCAGTTTGTTCAATGTTGTGTTTATTTTGTGCTCAAATCCAATGGTCTTTCCAATGCCTATATCTCTGCTCTTGAATACATCAGCATTGTTTTTTAGAGTGGTGTTAAGTGCAACAATTTATTTTGATGTTAAGTAGGGTTGGCTTAGTTTAGAAATCAATGGTATTTATTTGTCACTTATTGTCTTCTGCTGGCTGATAATTGTTAGTATGTGTTTGATTTTCATTTTTATTTCTGTAGAGAAATTCCAGTAATCATAAGTTGTTTTTCTTGCTTAAAATATGTTGTGGGCTGTTGTTCACTATTGCTGTTATGCCCATTCCATCTTTTATAGTGGATATGTTGTTAAGCACAGTGATTTTCAATTGAGCAATACCTTTTTTCCAGTGACTACATAGTCAGCTTGTTATTTTCAATGTTTACCAATTTCCAGTGAAACAGCTTTATACATAAATTTTCTGTTAAGCAGAATTCACAAATGATGTTTTCCTTTGTTGACATGGAAATTGTGATGTTTTTATATTCTTGAATTTTTAACATTTTTTTGAATAATTGATCAAGCAGTTGTTGGTGAGGATATCTCTTCCTAAAATCATTTGATATGACAGAGATTGGTTTACAGTGTCAACTATATAGATATCCTGTTTGAATTTCACATTTTGGTTTGTTAGAAATGAGTTTCATATGACTTCATTAATATTTACATAATCACAAGAGATATTGATCAGTTGTGTATTGTTGCTTGTTATGTCATTTCTATTCCATCCTAATTTATTAGCACAGGAATCTACCATAATAGTGTTAGACAATCATATGTCAACTGTTGATTTAATATTTGTACTGTTAATTCTGACCGAATTGAGGTTTCTTTTCAATAAGTCAGTAACAATTAGTACTTCTTTTGCACAGTTTGGAGACAGCACCCTGTTTAGTTAAATTGTTTTCTTGATTTTCAATAACTTGTGCAAGTTCTTCTGTGTTGTCTGCTGCACAGAATCCATTATCATTAATGGTGTACATGACTGTTTTGATTTCCAGTTGAGTGTGCCTTGTTGAGCACATTTTCTGCATCTTATTTTTTGTTTTTCTGTTGACAGTATATTTATTGCTGCTTGTGTTTTCTTTTTTTTTATTGAATGGTCATTATTGTTGCTTTGTTGATTTTCCTATTTCATGGTTTATCTGATCATTGTTTTCTAATGATAGGTTTATCAAGATTAACTTTATTATTAGTGTTTCCATATTGCCATCAATATTGCACTTGTTTTCAAATCTTCATTTCATATTTTCTTGCAATATGGTACATATAAAAGAATATAGATCTTGGGGATAGTAGTGTTCTTCCTCTTGAGAGATGCAGAGAAGTCTATCAACTTTATAGATATAATTGATTATGTCACAATCTTTTGAGTTTTTGCAGTTTAGAGCTGCATTTGGTATTGCTTCTTTGCATTATCATTGTTGAAATACTCTGCTAGTGCATTAGTTAGTTTGTCATAATTGGCTTTGGTTTCTGTGTCTAAGTTGAGGTAGAATTGTAGTTGTGTACTTCTCTGTTTTTTTGTTCCATTTTGTTGGAAAAGACAGATTTTGAACAAAACTAGCCATTCTCAGAAGGTTTGATCTTCAACATTGAATTTTCCTATATATGATTAGGATGGACTCAAAATTTTCATTTCAATGTTGAGAGGATTATTAGGTAATTTTTTTTCATTTTCATATCAAATATTTGTTTAGGAGTTGGCATTGGAGAGGTTGCTCTCCTTCTTGTAGGGGAGTGAGTGTTGTTGGCAGTTCTAAGAAAGCTGCATGGTTGATTGAATTTCATTTCTTCTCATGAGAGTGTTAATAGAGGCAAAAATATTGTTTTTAAATTTGTTTAGTTTTTCTTGAGTTCTTTGCCTTTGTTCAGAAATTTCTATTATCAAGATATTCCATGGACACTGATTGAGTGTCAAGAGAAGGTGTTACAGTTGGGAGAGGCATGGCTGATAAGCAGTTTTGTGAGCATAGATAATTTTCTATGAAGGTTTAGAATGATGTTAATTCGTTGACCCTTCTTTAAAGTTCTTAGATAAGTAGCATTATATTCCATTGACATTTGTCTCTACTTCAGTTATGTGAAGAGAGAGAGAGAGTTTGGTTTGTTCTAAGAGTTGCAGTAGATTCAATCTTTGTCAAGATAGTGTTTAGCTTACATTTAGTTTTAAAAATCATTGCTTTAGAGTTGCTTAGTGAATAATTTTCAGATATCTCTAGTTGGTATATTAAATATAAGAATAACTTACTTTTCAGTAATACAGCCAATTTTTATTAGGTTCACACACTAAGAATATTTAAAGTACAGTTTACAGTTTTCATCTTTAATTGTAATTGAGTGATGTTCTTTCAAACAAAAAATTAACAATTTTTTAATGTTAACCAGGAAAAAGTAACAAGATTCTTCAAAGTTGTGTTCTTTACACTGTCCTTGGTCATCATCTAGCATTGCCAAAATATTAGCACAAGGGAAACTTAAGAAATTTGATCCATTGTATGTGCTAGAAATCACTGGTAGTAAGTATTTATTAGCATTCAAACAAGCAATTGATGTAAACCATGTGAGAGAATTTAGAATAATATAGTGCATGAGCAAGAAGCTAAAGTAAAAACTAACCATCATAACTAGAGCATGGGAATTACAAACAAGTATGAGTAATGACATTATGAGCATGGAAATTTGGTGGTCTTAATACACAAGCCATGCCAATGAGATTTGGCTAAATTTTGCTGAGGCTGAAAATCAACAATGTGACAAGAAATTCCTTTGTGGTAATGAAGAAGCAAATAGTTTTATTCTCTCTCTTGCTTACACATTATAACAGTTCCAAAATTTTTTTGTGCCTCTAGTAGTGAAAAAAAAATGAAATATGCTCACTATTGATTGGCTATGTAATGTTTGTTGTCAAATAATCATAGAGCTGTTACATGCTTTCTAATAATAATGTATATATATTTATAGTTATGAGGTTGGGCTTAATGAAGAAGTCAATATTTTTATAAAGTGTTAATTCAAAAAGACATAGTAAAAATATAGAGAAGACAAATTCATTAAAATTTTATTTTGGATATACAAAAGATTCATATGACCTTTTCTTAATTAGTTCAAAAGAATAAATTGAAGTTCACTTAAAAATCATT
Source organism: Hofstenia miamia (assembly GCA_900660155.1). NCBI lineage: Eukaryota > Metazoa > Xenacoelomorpha > Acoela > Hofsteniidae > Hofstenia > Hofstenia miamia. The sequence goes on along the minus strand of CABFPE010000165.1, from coordinate 112,042 downwards.
AAAATATAATGATAATATAGTAATTTTAAAAATTGTGATGTTGATCTTCAATTATCATATTTAAGCACAATATAAATAGTATATAAATCAAACACTATTATTTTGACAATGCTTCAAAACTGCAACAAACAAAAGTACTGAAAACATGAGATAGGTTGCTTGACTATTAAATTAAATATGAAATAATAAATTCATAATATATAACTATATACTGAAATTATATTGAAAATTGGTTAATTAAAAATTATAATGATAATTTATCATTACAATGGTGAGTGAAATACAAAGTTTCCAATTAAATTGTTCATTAGTCTGTTGACATATTTAGTCTTTCTAGGTATATTTTGATATTATGCCAAAAGAAATTCTATTTTAATGAAAGCTTTCAGAGAATTACTTTGGTTTAGTAAGCATAATAAAAGTAAAAACTTATTCAAACAAATCCATAAAAAATTGAAAAAATTAATTAATTTTGGATCAATCGATTTATTAAATTTGTTATTGAAAATGCCATCACATAGTGAAGACTCAATTACACATTCATTTATAATTTTCTTTTGAGAACATTTTAAAATCTTTGCTAATAGATATTTGAGTAGAAAAATAAAGATTTACTATTGAATCATTGCAAATTTGTCTTATAAATCTCGGAATTTTTTTTCTTTACTGAAATGCACAAGTGTAATCATTTATTTAAACATATCAGTAATCACAATCTTTTTGCGCATGTGTATATAAAAAGAATGCACGCATTTTATAAGAATTTTTAAATAGAAGAAGTGGGGGGGGGAACTATTCTACTATCCTAGCTTATTGAGGATTTCAAGCCTATGCATGGATTTACAGATGCTACAAAATAATTAACTCCTCCTGCTATTATATCCAATCCTAATAAAAGTTAAAAGTAAACAGGAGATCATGTTAGGGAAGAGTGGCCACACTCAACTGACCTGGTATTGATAGCCTTTAAGAAGGAGTTGTATAAGACTAAAGCCCTAATTAAGATAAAGAATATAGAAGCCCTAACACTTGGGTGCAAGTAGTCAACCTAAGTGCTTAGTTATACAACCTAAACTCAGTGTGTTTCTCATCGCATGCAATTTCAATGAAAGCAATAATAACAATTTTCATTGAAAATGAAAAGCAGTACAACAGCCCTAACCGTAATTTAACAACACATAATTTAATAAAATATTAAGTGAAAGATAAAAAGTAAAAAATATACTGATACTACTAAAAAGAAGAAGAATATAAATGAACAAATAATTAATATATATATAT
>CABFPE010000165.1:98746-110736 GCA_900660155.1 Hofstenia miamia | reverse complement strand
TGAAAAGCAGTACAACAGCCCTAACCGTAATTTAGAAACACATAATTTAATAAAATATTAAGTGAAAGATAAAAAGTAAAAACGAATTTACTGAGACTAAATTGAAGAAGAATATAAATGAACAAATCACTCATATATATATATATATATATATATATATATAACTAAAATGTTATTCATAAACAAAACATACCAATGAAAAATATGAACAAATAGCTGACTGGTACAAATTTGGTCTTCTGCTGTAATTTTATAGCATTATCAATTAGCAGAAATTCGAAATAAATATATATAGCACCGTTGTCATTTTGTCAAATTACAATTGAAATAAAATCGTAAAATTAATATTGAAATTGTAATAAAATAAAGAATGAAGAAATGTTTAATGTATTTTATGCCACAATAAGATGGAATAATGGCATTTTTTTTCTAACTAATGTAGCAAACCAGCAACTTATCCATATTTCGATATGCAAACCATGTATTTAACGCTTTAAACCCTATATTGCCACATTTTAATCACTTTAATTCTGTGATCTCATTTTGAATGCTAACTATAAATAATGCCGTGATGAACATTTACATTTACTAATTTTGTATGTTAAGTGAATTCATCAAAAAAATCAATTTTAACACAGTGTTTGATAGCATACTATTCATTTGCACAACTTAAGAAACTGAGGTGACCAATAACAATACTAGCCACTATGATCAGCATTTATGTTATATACAGAGATGAACATAGGCCAAAAACTTTGGCCCCAGCCAAATCTAGACTGCAAAATCATAAGTGTGGCCCAAATCCGACCTATTTGTGCAGCTGTTTCAGGAGTTACTGCTGATATATTTGCAGATATTAATTCTGAATATGGATGGCCGGAAATGGAAATAACCATTTCTGGGGATTTCTTACAAAGTATTCTTGAAAATATAAACAATTGCAATAGGAAATTAAAAAAAGTGGAAGTAGTTTTACACGAGATTTATTGAAAGTATTCACATCAATTCCTCTATTCGAGACTAAGATTTCCAAAATGTTTTAATGTAGCTTCTCTTGACGTAATGACTATGGATCGTGGACTTCATTAATTACATGAGCCAAGATCAGTTCTCCAGGTTTTTATTTAAAAAAATGTTACAATACTTTGGTCATTTACTGTATTTGATATAATGTTCGATATAGAATTTATTAGTGACAGAAATACTTATAAAAACAGCGTAACAAAAATTTTGAAAACGAAGCAGCTTTGACAGACGCATATCCGAGAAAATCCATCTCCATGCGACCCTTCAAATGCGGTCGAATTTTTACAAGGAATGTGCAACTTACAGCATTTTTTGCAAAATGTGGCTTATGTTAAACAATTCAATTTAACAATAAGGTTTGTATAACATGTGGCGATTCTAAAAGGTGAAAATATGGAAAATGGAATTGTCACATGTAAAATGTGCATAAGCAATAGCTATAATTATATTCCATAGTTAATAGATTTATTCAGTATGTAATTTGTACAGTTTGTTTTGCATGGATATAGATATTTGCAAAGTATTGCATAAACATATTTACAAATGCACATATTACAAACTAAGCTAAATACATAATAAAATATTAAAAAAAAGACAAAATATATGCAATTAAAATTTCACATTTCGCCAAGTGCGTAATCGTTTATTTATTCAGCAAATTATTTGAAGAATTATTCTATTTTTAAGTAAATGAATACATAAATTTGGAAAATATTTTATCAAAAAATCAATTTGGATTTTGTCCATGCTGCGAGAAATGCAATATCATCGATTATGGACGAAGGAAAATTTAATAATCTAAAACTGTGCTGTGCAAACTTAGTTCACTTAAGCAAAGCACTAGTTTTATCAATTTTAAAATAGTAAAACGAAAATTTATCTATAGGTTTTTTGACGACAATTCTCTTGATGAACTTCTTTAAGAACAAAATCAATGAGACGTTTTAGATGGTAAGAAATCTGACTATTTACTATGTAGCACCTGAAGAGGGTATCTCGTGAGCCAGTTCGCAGTTATTCGTTAGAAGAATTTATCATCTAAATAATATAAGCAATTAATTAATAAAATTTGCTTACCCAATTTAGCTAGTTTCATATTCAAATTTTTGAATACTGCCCTTCAGGTTTTCAAAAAACATTATGGTATAACGGTGGAAACGGTGACTTATTATTTGGTCTGGCTCTGCCCGCAGTCCAAGTATTTTTTTACAAATTGGACGTAAATATAATTACATATATCTAAAATGTGGCTTCTTTTTAGCAAATTTAAGTACACGCAATAAAAACGTAAAACTTATGTATTTTGATTCAATCTAAAAGTGAGCACACAATTTTATTTCAATGGAAAATTCGTTCGATAACTTCCACCGTAGCGCAATTGATCTCTGGAAAAATAAGTTTACGAATCCCGACCTAAGAAACTAGTTATAAAATTTAGAAAAAAACTAAAGTATTTTGTCAAAAAGCAATTGTAGCGGACAGTAATATACTTCACATACTCCAAAACCACACTTAGATCACACATAAACAAGCAAACAAACACATATATTTAAAATATTATTTATGTAATTTGTTATTGCAGTTTTTCTGTAACTCCCTATCATTTATGTAAACATAGTTATCTTTACAAATTTTTATAGATTTCATCAATAAAAAATCCAGTTGCTAAATTATTTTCTACTTTCCTGTGCCTGTAGCAGGCGCGTATCGAGAATTTCTAAAAGCGGAGGGCCCAATTCTTATCCAAAACATGTAGGCCTAGGTCGTTTTTTCATCCTCTTAGCATAATTCCGTGCTCGCCTGTTCATATAAGATATATAAACCAAAAATACACACGGAGGTAACAAGAATAACATGAAATACTACATTTTTCACTTTATGTCAAACAAAAAGACTGTTCATCAGATCATATGAGAATGAGTTGAAATTGGCCTGCTCCAAAAGGGAGGGCCCAGGCGCAAGTCCCTAAATGCGCCCCTGGCTTTACAAATTTGAGAATAAATAAAGTAAAACTATTAAAATATCATATTGAAATTTTATACTTCAGGCTGAGGCAAAAAACATCCTTCTTTTAAATTGGCAATGCGTTTGCAGTTATTCACGTAGTATTTGAAAATGTATGTTTTTAATGAACTCAAATTTTCTTTTGAATTTTATAAGACTTGAAGCATGTAAAACCATGCACTTATTATGGAAAATGTTCACACTAATATAAAATTAAAAACATAAGAAACTTCGGAAACCAATTCCAATTGAGCAGCACATTCGCCTGCTCTTTTTTACTACCAATTATTGTTTAAACAAATATTATCGCGTAATTCCAGTACAACTCATCTTCTATAATCTTGATTGATAAAATGTTTTACTTTAAAAAATATTATTCATCAAGGGCTAATTTCTATTTCATCATATAAGGAAATTGCAGATTAGAAAAAAGGTAGATTTACTATTGTCATTGTATGACAAAAAATATTGTCATTTGCAGATAACAATGGCTTGTTTTAAATTTTCAATTATAGTTTTTCATGGGATAATACTTGATAAGTATCATTTTGACACGATGAAATGAAGACAATTCACAGTTTATTTAACAATGCAAATTTATTGTGGTTTCAAATTTACTGGATATATAAAAATTATTTTATTGTGTAAATTACGAGTAACAAAATTGAGTACAACCAATGTAGCTATTTCCAAAAAGTTAATATTTTGTGTAAAAGCCATTATTTTCGAGCACTGCCCTAATTGTATTGGGCATTGAGTTTATTAGAGCTTCACAAGTTGCAACTGCAATCTTTTTCTACTCTTCCATCACAATATTTCCTATTTCTAGGCATATGCAAGGGTGGGTATGGGTTGGCCATACTCCCGCGGGTAGGTTGTAATTGTGAGTGTGGATGTGAGATGGGCACATAATTTCAAAGAGCGGGTAAATTTTGTGGCAAAATTCTTCCGTATTTTAATTCATAGACTGTCACAATATATTAATAGAGGTAGCACCGAGGGCAAAATGTATGTCAATTCAGCCTGGTTTTTGATATTTGACAAAAAAAGTTTTGGTTTTCTAAACCAATGTTGCGTATCTTAATACATATAATGTTATATATGCACAATGAATTTGAAATTTGTCAAGTTGAATATTGTTTTTCAATACATTTCTAACAAATGTTATAGCATTCCCTGGATTTTGGTAGATTTTTTTATCCTGTTGAGGAATATTCCGTTGTTTCAGTTTCTATAGAAAATTTCCAATGCCTCGACCAATGCCCATTGTAGAAGAGCTCGAAGATTGAGATGAACATTCAATTCATTGCACAATATTCAAAATTATATTTATGAAGCATTTAGTAGAAACCAGCATGGTGGGATAAAGGTTCTCTCAGTTACGCAAATTCAATTAGGATCACTAAAATTCATTGATAGAATAAGCATTGTACTTCGAAAACATTTTCCCATATTTCAATCAACAAGTTCAAATTCATTTTTTAAATTGAATTTTGCACTTTGTTTTAAACATAAAAAATTTCCTGTGTCGTTTTCATGACTTATGCAAAAGTCTATATATCCTGCACCAACACTAATTTACCAACTATGTTGTAGAAAACCGTGCTAGTATGTTTACTGAAGTGTGATCAATTTTTTAGAATAAAATACTTTGCATTGAACAATTGTTATGATATGTCCTCTAATTGCTTTGAGGAAAATTTACACTCCATTCTCCGACAGATATTTTTGGACGTTTTCAAAACACTCCTATTAAAAAGTTTCATACATACTTCTCATTTTTTGCTTAAACAATATATCCCATTAATTATCTTTACAGGAAGCGATTATTTAATTGTCTCACAGGTAAAAATATGTTTAGAAAAATTTTGACATTTATATTTTCTTTAAATTTTGAGGAATAAAATTCTTGCTCATACTTGATTAAATGCCACTGTCCATTATTACTTCTACTATAATATTATCTCTATAAAAACAATTTATCATATTTTTGAATTTTTGTTTAGATTCAACATTGAATGATTCCTATTAAACGTTTATTTTACTACTACTAGTAAATTAATAAAAACAATTGTTGTTTGAAAGCAAGCAATTTGCCATCCTCTCCAAATGTATAAAATGCCAACATATTTCGAGTACGACCATTAAACCCTTTGTTCGAATAAATCAGATCATATGGCTTCCCCCAGTGTCATTCAAAAAAAGAATATATATATATATATCTAACATTGTCAAACCTATATGCTTTTCTTATAAGGAATTTAATAATTAAAATTCATGAAAAATTGAAATTGTGAAAGCTTTTAAAATTTGAGAAATACATATATGAAACAATAATATATTTAACTTCATCTGTACAGACTATATAATTTTTGGAATTATTATTCAAAGAGCTGGTTCATACTATCAATCTATGCACATATACAAAAATTTAATTGTCTTAAGTACAAGCAATATTTTTCATTTTCTCTAAAACATAAATATAAAAATATATTTGCTGCGCAAAGAAAGGTTGGGCATCTCTTGACATTTATCAAAACAAGATCTTAAGTAGTAATGTTTAAAGAAAGAGAGAATTACTCATGCTTTATGGTGAGATCTATGCCCTCTGTAGCCGTGTTTGCTGATTGGAGTCTCGACTGCTTAGCTAAATTTCAAGAAGCTTGAAATTCGACAGTTGATTTTCATTTGAACACTTTCCAAATATTATTATAAAATCAAAATATATTGGTTACCACGGAAAATGAATAATATAATATAAAGAAATGATCCTCAAAAAATAAGAAATTTGCCATGAACAAAGGCAATCTATTGCTCCATTTGAAAGCATAAATATTGTAAAGAAAATGCAAACTATTTTCTGAAAAATCAAGTATTAGGTATTGTTTGCTACAACTCCATTCATTATTTGCTGACGACCTTAATGATATAAATGAAGATTGCTTAAGATTCAGCAATTGGTTCTTAAAAAATAATGCGAAATACAATGAAGAGAAATTTCAGTTGCTAGCGGGCTCTAATAACATTAATCATATGCTTCAACTAAACTCCAATACTACAGTTAGAGCTTAAAACTCTGTTAAATTATTATTACATACAATATTAATTTGTCCACTCATGTTTATTCCAAATTGAAAACATGCAACCAAACAATTTTAAGCATGAAAAGAATATTACCTTTAGAATACCATTGTTTGTGACAAACGAAGTTTGTACATATCTGCAATAAGATCAATCCTTATTTATAAATCTGTTGTTTGGTATCCTAGCAGAGGTGATATTCTTATAATTGGAAATTTTCAAAAAAGTTGTTCGAAATGAATTTTAAATATTACAGAGTATAAGAAGAAGAAATTAATTGAACGGAATTTATTGCCTCTTTCAGTGCAATTTCAACTTATTGATCTTATTCAATTTAATAATATGCTTACTAATAACATTGATTTAATATCTTTGGCTACATTTACATATATATTCCAAATAAACACTTTTCAAGTGCAAAGTTAACAAGAAGAGTAAAACTGATAATTTCATCCTTAGCCAAATCACAAAATTAGCAAATTGAATCCATCTAAATACAAATATTGATCTCTTTGATACATATTCAAAAGTTAAAAGGCAATTAAAAAATTTATTTAAACAACAATTTATTGATTTATGTGCATCTAATAATAGCTGTATTCATTTTTTAGTGTGTAATTGTGCTATATGTAACTCTAAGAATTTGATTTATAAGAAATAACTATTTTTCTAATGTTGTAATATCACATTCATATTAATAATCTAAGTAATGGTATTATAATTTCTTCTTTACATCGCATAATTAAAATAATAGGTTTAGTAAGTTTGTAAAATAATAATATATTGACCCTATTTATTTTGGATAAAGGCAAAATTTTTAATTTTGAAGTGCTGGACTATTATTACCCACACAACCTTTTTGTGTTGTGTACACAACAAAAATATAATCACACACAGCACAAAGTCGTGTGCTGTATGCACAACACACAAGGCCAATCCTGATGCATTGTGCTGCTGTTCTAAAGGGTTAGACCCGTAGTGCTATAGTCACTGAAAACGGGATAGGGCATTTGGACTCACAAGACATTCCATTTCAAAAAACCATACCTGTGTCAGGGCTCGTAAATCATTATAATTCGCTTACTTAGGGTGCTCATAGCCATGGGGCACTATATGGTCCAATAAGAAATTGACAAGAATAATATGCTGATGAGGTTTGTCACATTTCACAATACAGTTAGAGCTGGATATCACCATTAGTTAAATTTTCATAAATCCCTCTACTAAATTTCTTCCTGAATCATAGGCTCATTGTGACCAGTGCATTGGCAGCAATCTGAATTCTTCAAATTGGTTTTAAGTATTTGTTGTAGGCGTTGAACTCATAGTATGTTGCAAATAGATCATTTTCACCCGTGATATCTTTGAGAAATTTTTTTGAGCTGCACTTCAATGATATTCTTATATTTCGCTTAGTACAGAAGTTTCAACATTTCCAAGTAGCGACATGCACAACCATCGTCAGAGCACTTAAATAACATAGTTCTACAAATTATGTTTGTTTTAATATATTTTGGTTAATAGGATTTTTCTCTATGCAGATATAAAGTATTGTCATACATAAATAGATATTTACTTAAGCTCTTTTTGCTATAATATCTCAGTTAAGTGTCAATACTGAGCACACTAGTGAATTGGTACAACATACCTAGTTATTGGGATTAGGGATAAAATATCCATGAAACAATGTCAAATACATCAGTAAAAATGAAAGAATATACTTTTGAAAAACATGCGTTTGCCTAAGTCCTGTTTGAATATAATCATGGAGCTCTGCTATACTATAGCAGAACTCAATGGAATAATTGCACATAATTATTTATTATTACGACATATTTGGATTTCACCTTATGCAGTTTGGGGTATTCTATGCATTGTGTAATTTTATGTACTGGAATTTGGAAATTTACCCCATATTGTTCATAATAATTCATTATACTCCTAATTTTCTATAATAATTGACAATTAGTTATCTATTTCTGTAGAAATTTCTTAAACATCTGCATTATCTTTCTAGAAAATTTATACTTATAAATTGATTTGGAATTCTTCAGTAAATTTAAGTAATTTTAATTATTTCTATTTAAAGTATGTTTCTAAAAGCAAATTTTATATTTGAATTTTCAAAAATATTGTTGTGATATAATCAACATGGATAATCTTTGAGATTTGAGTAATATCCAGTTAAAAATAAAAATGAAATATTCAGAAATTTGTCACCCAAAGTTTTTAAGGAACCAGAGAAAATTTAATAGAGTAAAGGTGTGGCAATAAATTTAATTAAATTAGTAAAATATTTAGTAGCTGTGATCGACGATGAATTAAAATATTAAATGCTTTTCAAATCAACTAACTGATGTTGACTCAAACATGGCACTCTTATTAAAATGTATCAACACCTAGCGATTAAAATATGGAAATATTTACACTATTAAACTCGAATTAAATATATTGGAAAACTAGGTGGGAAGTTTACTTATTTTATATATATCTATAGATATAAATATTTATACATGTATATATATATATATATAATTATCCATATAATATTCTATATATATAAATATATATATATATATAAATATATAATTATCTATCTAATATTCTATATATATATATATATAATTATCCATATAATATTCTATATATATAAATATATATATATATATATAAATATATAATTATCTATCTAATATTCTATATATATATATATATATATATATATATATATATATATACATATATATATACTAGTGGTAAAAATAATTAGCAATTGTATATGTGACCAATACAATGCCTCAAACTAATTAAGAAATTGTGTGTTTTTGAACAAGCATTTCACTATAATAATTACTAACCAACACCATTAAGGCATATACTTAATCATGATCCTATGTATGCAATCGTTTTAAATTTGTCAATATCAATACAAAAAATTCTACTTATAGTAAAATATTATCTGGCGCTCCTCAAAGAACCGCTTTGAGAACTCTGCTTTTTCATAAATCGCTTTAGTTCTTTTCTTACGTTGCTCGAATATGACCATTATCTCTATACGGACGATAACCAAATGTATATGATTTTTAAGAAAAGTGATGTTCAATATTATCTCAGTTATATTGATTCTAACATTGTCAAAATTGCAAACTTTTCAACAGAAATTTTTCAACGCCTTAATAAATGAACCAGATTTATCAATGAAGTTTCAAACTAGCTTTAATATTAATACTTGTAACTATTATATCGGTTCAATCTCAAAGATTCTTAAATTTCTGACAATTACTCAAGCGAAGCTGCTAATACAACAATTATTTTTAAAGTATGTCTCATTGTTTAGAAGGATCATAGAGATTTGGCTCCATGTTATTTACAGAATTTATTATCTCCAGTCATCACTGATTCTCGTAAATTAAAGGTTATCATTTCACTCTTCCAATTACTAAAATGGCGAAAATTGACTCTGCTTTTTCATTCGGGGCCCGAAACTTTTCAACTACCACTATCAATTAGAAATGCGGAAAACACTGCCACTTTTAAAAAATAGCTTGACACTTTACAATTATTGATTATTTTGTAAATAAGCGCACTAGAGTTCTCCTAGAAAGAAATAAAATTATTAAAGAAATAAAAAAGCATATACTTTATTAAATTTATGATTTACAATTTTTTGGACAAAAAGTCCTAACGCTTACTTCATGCTTACTCAGTACTATGAAAATTTTTTCAAATTAACAATAAAGCAAAGCATTGCATTCCACCATAGTTTTAGCCCTTCTATAGCATGAAAAATCCTAATTGCAGTTTCACTACTGAATTTTTGCAGAGATATAACTGTCCTGGTTGCCAATGGGCTGGCCCTTTTGCTAGACTTTTTTGCTTAAGTTGAATCTAATTGAAGTTTGTGGATTTCGTATTTTCAGTCAAGCTTAGGTTTATATGCAAAAACTAGGTTTAATAATGGAGTGTTAGTAGGTTTGCGTTTAGCTCACCTTTTCTCAATTCTCTGAATCTAACTTTTTTGTGAAACCAGCTGTTTCAATTTTTCTTTTGTTAGGAATTTAGGCCGTTCAGGATTTTCGACCATTTTAGAACTGCGATGCAATTTAATAAATGGTATTTTGAGACCATTTGCAATGTCTTCGAAATTGTATTCACTTTTTGTTGAGCTATGACTTCCTCTTTTTCCACATCTGTAAAATGTTTCCCTATAATTATGAACAATGATCTAGAAATAAAATGAAGTTCAAAAAATCTTGGTAAGCGGAGAAAAATCCAAGCACAATAAAATTGAGATTTTTTCGGTTATTATTGTATAAATACAGTATATATACATGTATATTGATTTATTTTTGAAGGCAAATGCTTAATAAAAATGACCAGGATGATTTTACTTTGCGTTATCATTTCATACTAAACTAAATGCTAAGAAATATTCCGGCATGTAAAGAACTTAAAAGATGAATACACCTTCGAGTCAAACACATTTAGATGATTGTCCAATAGGAAAAATATTTGTGTCGCTGCGATATTTAAGGGCAGAATTTCGCACAACATTCGAAATGAATCTGACAGCTAGCGAGGAAACCGTCTTCGATAAATTTGTTTTCTCTTTAAATGTTTTTATTGGAATTTTCGGCATCTTATCAAATGTCATGATTGCCTTAGTATTATCAACAGAAAACTCCTTAAGAAGCAATCATTACATATTTTTAAAGAACCTTGCAATAAGTGACTGTTTGGTTTCAGTCATTCTGCTATTGAATACAATAGTACCCTCACTACGCAGCTTTACCGGAGCGGTACCCAATATTTATTGGTTTGCAAGAGTCATTTGCTCTATGAAAGCGCTGAATCATTTATATACTGTAAGTATGCATTTTACACAATAATACAATTTTTTAAAAATTCATTTTATGTATAGGAAAGTTTCCACATCTTGTTATAGAGCGTTAACAACTGAGATATGCATTAGACCGCCGTATTTTGAAAATAAATAAAGTGGTATTTTGGAGAAAACATATTTGTATGTCTTGCACTTCAATATAGTTTGAAATATTTGCATATTTGCAATGCAAACTATGGTAATATTTCATTAATAAAAGGCCTGGATTTTATCGCATATGCAAAAATATTTTAATGAGCTTTTCTAAACATTCATAATATGGCCACATACTTGAAAGTTAGCAGGTGAATTAGTAAAATTTGAAGATTGTTGAGGCTGTTCGTGTAATAGTTGGAGCACTAGTAGCTATATCAAAAGACATTGATACTTATTATTAGATATGGTAATATTTGGTTGAATGAATTATTTAATCCTATAAATTAGGTTATAGAAATTTAGTTTCACACGATTTTAATATCTTTGCAAGTTCACAAAGATGTTCATATCAAAATTTTGTCATTTAGGTGTTTACAAATTCAGCAATTATTATCAGTTCGATTTCTGTAGAAAGACTAATTGCTGTGAAGTACCCAATGTTGTACAAGAAATCATTTGGGAAAAAGTCATGTTATGCATTTGTGGCATTTCCATGGTGCTATAGTATTGCTATTCTAGCAATCAGAGATCATTTTACATTGATTATCAAAGATGGTTTCTGTGCTCAGGTTTGGAACAGCTACTACATTGGCATAATGAATTCTGCCAATTACATGATAATGCAGTTGTTGCTGCCTGTATTTTGCTATTCAGCAATTGCATGTCATATCTCTCGACAAATTACCAAATTGCACAAAGGTAGAAAATAAAACTCACATTTCTGAGCATATTCTTATTCATATTATTATTATTTTTTTATTTTTATTATTGTTATTATTATTCTATTATTATTATTATTATTATTATAAATATTATTATTATTATTATTACTAATATTATT
>CABFPE010000165.1:74987-98521 GCA_900660155.1 Hofstenia miamia | reverse complement strand
AATATTATTATTATTATTATTATTATTATTATTATGTAAGCTCTTGCGGAGAACGGTCGGGTTTCCCCCGCTCTCGTAGAAGCGATTCACAGTTCGCTGTTTGGTGGCGATGCGGCCAGCGCTTTGATAAAGAACAAAAACAAAACACAGCTACATCAAATGTTCGCCCGCCTAAATCAAGAAAACGCCGAAGGTCTTCTCTTTCTTTTCAAGTCTTCACTATCAAAACCCACAAACGTCGAAAAAACACCGCAAAAGTCCCTCTCTCAACCCACAACGCCTCAAAAAGAAGTCACCGTCACTCCACCAAGTGTACCTTCAACACCCAAACTCTTCTTCTTTTCTAGAATATCGCCTGCACCGCAAAAAAAGCAAATTCCAACATCAAACCACCCGTTAAAAAGATGAAAACAGAAACAACCACACTCATCATAGGCGGTAGCATCCTCAAAAAAGTTCGTACACATCGTCTTCTTTAAATTTAAGTAATAACCGTTCATTCATACCCAGGAAGTAGCACTGCAGCACTAACCCAAAAAATCGCGCAATACGAAAGTACACATGTCGACACTGGTCTTATCAATGCGCTCAATTCCAGTCCCTACACGTTCCGCTCAAAGTTACACATCATCTCAGAAGTCAGGAAGAAATTCACATCTCATCACATCTACCTTTTCGAAATCGCCCCTGTCTGTGCTGATCATAATCTCTCAAAGAACTTTGCAATCCAACAATATAGTCAAATTCTAAGAAGCTTCTCTCAACGTCATCTTTCTTTGATTCCAGTCTTTGATCATTTCCTTCTTTCGCGCGCTCTATAAATTCCACTCTTCTTGCGTAAGATGGCATCCATCTGTCTGATAGAGATCTCTCGGTCTTCATTCGTAATCTAAGGAACTTATGCACTAAAAATTTAGCTTTAAAACAACGTCAATTTTTTGAAAATTTAAATTCTTCTAATCAAAAGTGGAAATTTCTAAACCGTTTTATTGGAAAAGCGACTGGGCTCAATAGTGACATTTCAGAAATTTATGTTGATAATAAAATATTTACCGATAAAAAAAGGATACTAAATCATTTAAATCAGACATTTAAAGAATTAGGTAACTTCAATTTTCCTTTTCTATCAAAAACTTAAGCAATTGTAAGTCAACGTTTCAATTTAGGCTGTCTACCTTAAGATAATTAGAAACTATTGTACAAAATTTAGACGTTAATAAATCTTCAGGTTCCACTCATTTACCGTACTTTATTATTAAGAAATTCATTCATATATTTGGCGAACATCTATCATTTGCATTTAATCAATGTGTAGTTGAATACGAATTTAATATAATAATAATAAAAATAATAATAAAAAAGTAAGACATAACACTTTTGTATAAAAATAGACGTCCCCTATTTGCTAAAAATTATAGGCCAGTCTCAATAACACACCCTTTTAGTAAATTATTCGAAAAATTATTGCACATTCAAATCAAGTAATAACTTGCTTCTGACAATATCTTATCATCTAAACAATATGGGTTCCGCTCTAAACATAGTACAAGTGATACAATTATTACAATTACTGAAAAAATATCCTCAAATAAATCTCAAAATATATCCAATTGCATAGCACTTCTAGACTTAAGCAAAGCTTTTAATTCAATGAACTTTGAAATTTTGGCGATTAAACTTAAAAATTACGGATTTCAACAAAATTAAATTAAGTTACCTATAAGTTTTTTAGAAAATAGAAAACCGCGTGTTTTAATGAATAATATGAAATCTGATTATATTAAAACCGATCAAGGAGAGCCTCAAGGCACAGTACTAGGGCCAATTTTATTTGCAATATATGTAAATGACATAATTAAACATGTAAAACACAGAGAAATATATCAATTTGCTGATGATACTTTCCTCATAAATATAGATAATGACGCATTTAGGTCCACAAAAAATTACAAAGTGATATTTAAAATCTTTTTAGGTATTTCTCATCCAATCAATTAAAAATTAATATTGAAAAAACACAATTCATTATATTTTCCCCCAATTCTTTAAAAGAAATAACAATCAAGATCGAATAAAATGTTAACAGTGTTCTAATAAAACAATCTGATCATGTTACATATTTAGGTGTTGATATTGACAAAGATTTAAAATTTGATAAATTTCTCCTAAAAAAGTTACAAAAAATGGCTACTGGCGTTAGATACTTATACCACCTCAGAAATGTTGGACCAGATTATCACGTTCAATTATTACATGCATTTCGTTTATTGCAATTACATTATTGTTCATTTTTATTTATAAATTTTAATACAAAAAGCCGCTATTTATTATCAAAAACTTTTAATTAGTCATTAAAAACATTAAATTTTGCACGTAAGCATGGCCATGTTAGTGAATACAGACGAAAGTATAATATATTATCCCCCCTATATCAAGTACAATTCCATGCAGCTTCAATTTTATTTAAGTATAATTTCCTTTCTTGATAATTACTTAAAAGTAAATCTTCGATCACATACGCTTATTTGTAGCAGTATTTCCTATCCTAGTTTTCACCGAGCAGCCTCTAATATTTGGAATGATTTAGAAAATGGGTTAAGAATAGAAAAAACTTACAAAAAATTTCGAAAAAAATTAAAAATCATACTTTTACATCGGCAAAATACAATCGGAGACACAAACAGGCTAAACACATTTAAAGGATTTTTACACTGAGCTCACCACACACATAGACACACACACACACAACACAAATTTATTCTATATATATTTTATTATTATTTTGTAAATACATGTATTTGTAGTTTGTAGTCTGTTTACTGTTATTTATTTACAGCAATAAATTTGCTTTGACTCTTATTATTGTTATAATTAAAATTGTCATGGAAATTGCATAATACAGGGTGCGAGGGGTATTTGAGGACATTCTTTTTCTCATGATTTTAAGATTTCAAATCATTTGTAAAATTAATTTTTCATTTCAGGTAACCCTTCTTAATGAAAATGATAACTCATGAAATGAAAAGACATGCAGTCATAGTTGCAATAAAGGCAAATCACAGTGATTTGGAAATCAGCAATTTTCTGAATGTTGCAAGATCATTTGTATACAAAGTTAGGTTGCAGTTGGAGGGATGTGGCGGCAATGTTTCTCCTGCATCAAAGAGAAAAAAACATTCCCAACTTTCAGACACCATTAGAACTCGAGAATTCATACAGCAAATTCAAAACATTATCGTTGAGAATCCCGGAAGATCGATGAGGGCCATTGCCAAGGAACTGCATGTGTCAAAGTGGACGATCAGAACTGTCGTACATGAAGACATACGATACAAGTCCTATGTAATGAGGAAAATCAATTTGTGTCTGCAAAGACCAGGGAAAATCGTCTTATCCGGTTACTGAACAAAATCAAAAATCCTCATGAACAAGACATGCTTTGGTTTTTCTCCGACAAAGAAAACTTTGAACAGGATCAAAAGTCTAATAGGAGATATGACAGATGGTTATGTGCAGATCCATCGGAAGTACCCAGAATTATGCACACGAACTTTCCAGCAACAGTGATGGTTTCAGGAGTCGTGAGTAGCGAGGTTCATGTCATGACCCCTCACATCTTTCCACAGGGTCTTAGAATCAATGTTGCTGGATACATTATGGTTTTAGAAACTGTTGTCAATCCTTGGATAGATGAAGTGTGTAATGGACGTCCATACGTGTTTCAGCAGGATTCAGCACCTTCTCACAAGGGCCTAGTAACACAAGACTGGTTATCAGAAAATTTTTATGATCATGTAACCCTCAATATGCGGCCCCCAAACTCGCCAGATTTGAATCCCATGGATTATTACATATGGAGCACTATTGAAAGGGAAACTAATCGACACTCTCATAGTACCGCAGGGTCACTGAAGGCCTCCATTGTCCAGGTGATGTCTGAGATGAATAAGGACCATATTGTGTCAGCATGTCGAAGATTTCGGTCCCGCATTGAGGCAGTAATTGAAGCCGACGGTGGTTTTATAGAATAGTTCAGCAAAAAAAACATTAGCAAAAACGTGTGTGCAATTGTTAATTCAAATATATTCATTCTTACTGAAATATCGTTGTTTCTTTGACATACCAAAAATGTCCTCAAATACGCCTCGCACCTTGTATAATGAATTGCTGTAATCAAGTAGATAATGCGTTCGATAATGTTATTTGCTTGTAAGGTTGAAAACCTATAAAAAAGCATGGATAATTCGACATCTAATTTTCAACGTGATTGTATCAGGTCAAATCGTAAAAAATTAAATTTTGCATTCAAGGATTTTTCGTTGTTCTGCAGAATTGAGATGACTTTATTGCAAATCTTGCATAAAATATTTACTAAGCTCTATGCTCTTGAATTGTATTTATTTTGTCTTTTGATTCTAGTCCAATTTGAGGATATTTTTTTAAAAATTGGTATGTGTTGATCACATTTTAAAGAAGACTGTTTGTAGCCCTATACAATTTACTGTAAATTTTATGTGATAAACACTAAATTCACTGTTCCTATTTTCCTAAATTTCTTTGTAAAACTTTTGCATATTATTATAACTGTTTTATCACTAAACATTCTGAATGAAGAGTTTCAATTCAGCCTATTTTCAAGCACATGCTTTCTTCTTGGTAAATTCAACTCGCTTAAAACAATTATTTATATCTGTCAAACCAACTTCAATTCACAATAATTGCTAAATAAGTACTTTTGGTAAGAATCAAATAATCAGATCAATTTGTAAATTTGTAATTCACTTTTTCTTCTCTGATATAAACAGATTAATAATAATACTAGACTGAAATGCTTTACTAAAACTGTTTCAAAGGATGCATCACAGTGTTTGTTATGGAAAAAAATTTAAACGTTACTTAGTAAAATAAAAGTTCTCAAAAAATTTATTACTACTGAAGTTTAGGTAAACGGAACACAGAAGGAACAATGTCCAGAGCTCAATCAAAAATCACAAGGATGTTGTTCATAGTTTCATTCATATTTATCATTACAACGTTTCCCGATAACCTTCATTTCAATTTCTTGGTACCCATTCTTCAAGTTCAGCTTTGGAGTTTTGACAGTGCGATTAATAAAGTTTTAGTTGCAATTACAATGATAAATGTTTTAATCAACATACTCATTTATCCAATTGTGGATTCTGACTTTAAGCTAGCTCTATCAAGAAAGACTTCTACTCATATTTTTAGAAGACATTAATATTACTATACACAACCATGAAGTACTATATCTAATTCAAGTATTGGTTATGGAATCTATCACCTCATCCAAATTCCCCAAACTAAAATTTTTCCCAAAATTGAATAATATTTTAAAATGTTTAGTGAAGCTTTTTGCATATATGAAACCCAGATGATTATATTTCAGATAATTTTCAAATACTAAAATTATCTGAGAAAATTTGTGTGAGTATAGTAATGTACATTTCCTTAAAAACAGATTTTTCAATGCTGTATAAACAGAGCTGATATTTTATACTTATTAGTGTCTTTGAATTTATTAAAATGGATGTGAATTTTTCTTGATATTTCAAATGAAAGTTTATTTAGAGAAAATCTAAAACCAAAGAAGGAGAATAAATTTATTATCCCAATTGAAATTATCTCTTTTTATAAATTCTCGTACTTAGTTTTCTTAAGTGCCTACTCTAGCAAAAATTTCCTTGGTTTTCTTTATGCATTATAGAATTTTTAAATTACTTATAGAATACTTCGAAAAATAGTAAGTCTTAAGATCTGGAAAAAGTTTTGAAAATTAATGTAGAATTCTTTACAATACAAGTACTCCTGTGGTTATTAGATAAAATGATTACTAAATCTTACAATGAATTTTAAAAAGTTGATTATATTAATTGTTTTTCAGAAGAATTGCAAATTTTTCGATGTGATGTATTTTCAAATTAAGTTTGTAAAAGTTAATTGTTCATCAAAATACTAACAGAAAATTGAACTAGTTTAAAGCGATATGAAGATATCAGCGTTAATGCACTATTTTTAGATTTACAAACACGTCATTAGGATTGTATAGAAGATTGTAAGAAACATACAGAACGGGAATGATAGAATTCCTTTTTGATGTATTTCTTAAGCTGACATAATTTTTTTGACTTAAAAATGTTTCTTAAGAATATGCTGGGTTTTTATGCAGTTCAAGGAATATTTTCCGAAACCCATGCTATTTCTTAACTATGATTGTTCTTAATCCAAATTTTCAGTAATGTACATTTTAAGGTGGGTTTACAGCAAATCAATGAATTAAAACACTTGTTAATTGAGAAGAATGTATTGCTGTTTACAGCGACTCAATTGAACTTGTTTATGACACTTTCATTTGTCATTGCTACAGCTCTTACATCTGACTAATCTCAATAGAAACCTGTAATTGACTACTCAGGAAAGAAATAAAAGATGAAATGTCAAATCTGCTTTGATCCGTCTTTCAACTCAATTGTGAGATATAATCGTCTTTCAAGCGTTTAACACTTTCAATCTCATTGGGATAATATGTCCCAAACAGTTACAGAATTAGCAGGAAGAAAATGGATGGCACCAAAATCCAGGTTCAATGCCCTAAACTACTGCAAATTTCAACCAAACAATGGAAGGCGTAGACCTCTCTAATCAGAAAGTAAGCACTTATGATTATGATCGCAAATCAGCTAACTGGTGGAAGTGTTTTCCGTCCTCTACTTTCTACTGTTGTAAATGCTCACATAATGCATCAACAACTTACTAAAAAAACCCAACTACTTCCATTTTTTGTTGAACTAGCAGAGCAATTAAGAATGAGAGGAAAAGAAAGAACTAGCATTCGCAGAAAATATCTTCAACGAAAAGGGCCTAGATCTAAAGGAGCAAGAATTATGATAAACATCGGAGATCATATGCCAGAGGAAAAACAAGCTTGAAGGAGGTATTTAAGATGCTCTGAAGCTAAAATTGAGAAAAGAACTAAATTTGTCTGTTCATGTCATACATCCCACTTTATCACAATTAAAGTTTTTTCTTTTTTCTGCAATAATTTCTTTTATACTTGTACAATGATCAACATGCATTGTACCTTTACAAGGAATATTAGTTACCATAAAAGTTTGTCTTCTTTTTTTTAAAAATTATTATGTTCTAGATATAATTCACGTATATATTAAATTATTTTCTTGATATTAAGATCTAATTTCTAGAGTTCTATTTCAAGATATTAATCAATTAAGTGTAGTATTTCAAGATGAAATTCTCTTGAATAACTGCATAGAATTTCAAAACATTTTTTCTTAAATGCAAGAGATTTTTTTATGAATGTAAGTTCAATTACGCATTCTTTTGATTTCATTAGTTTAATTAATTAGTCGTTCTTCACACCTGTTTACAGCTAAATTTGTGTTAATTAAGCGCTCGATTACGAAGTATTGTATTTCATTGATAAACAGGAAGCACACATTTACTTTCAATAAAAATCTTAAATGTATGCTGTTGAGAATAACAAATATATTTGTAAATATTGCTTTGTGCTAAGGGCTCATAACATCAATTGATATAATGAAAATTTCACAAAATACATTTAATAATATTCTTTATTAATATCTATTAAATAATCCAGCCTTTTCATTATCACTGTATGCAAAACATCAATTTATATGAAGTTTATTAGTTAAATTGGTAATACCCAGTGCGCGTTTGACTTTGAATGCATTGCTTGGCTTCCCACTGGAGAATGTGCTAGCTAAATGCTAGCAAAGTGCTAGCTAGATTATGCTATGTAAAGCTAGGTTACAATTTTTTAAATTTATTTGAATATTTATCATATTTGAAAAATTTAAGGTACATATACTAAAAGCATATCATTTTCAATCGAGAATATTGAATATTTTCTAGGTTTTAACGCTAATCAAGATGCCATCTTTTGACAGGAAAATGAATTGCTACAGTTGCTATAAAACGCTATTGAAATTAACTTTGTATTTTTACAAAGGATGGTTAAGTTATTAAATGTTGCATGCAAAACTAATACATAAATGAATTTCGGAAGTCATTTCCACGTTAAGGAAGTATTTTCTACAAAAATTAACAATTTTTATTTCTAATCTTTTTAATTATTTATTTTTAGCGTCAATTTATTCATTATTAAATTTGTTTCTAGTAATTATCAGTACAAGTCTGCAATGAAATTTTTGTAAATTTTCAATTGACAGTCCACATTTTTTAGAAAGATTCTTTACATTTAATTTTTTTATTAATTAATACAACATTTATATTTACATTTTTTTTTGTTAACATTAGCGGAAAGAATATATTAAATCATTTTAAGTCATTGATTTTAATAATAAAAAATTAAAGTCAGCTAATTATCAGAAGATATAAAATGTAAAAAATTTTATATTATGCTGCAACCTGACATATCATAAAACACAACATGTTTTAGTCAAGCCTATATTAATAATAAAAGTATTTACAAATAAAATCACACAATAAAATATCAATAAACAGCACAAAGCAGTATGGTATCATTTTGTTTCCACATTGAGAACAACTAATTATGAATAACTTATTAGTATCACAGAAACTACTAAATTATTTTTAATTAAAAAGCTATTGGACGACTTTAAAAAAAAATATTAATACATATAAAACGATTTGTAAAAAACGTTAATTGATCTGTTAGTTGTGTTAATTTTTTTCTTTTCGTTTGAGCATGCATGACTATATGTATAATTTATTGTAGAAATAAATATTTTTCATTGTTCAAATTATGCCAATGCAAAATTTATGATGTTTGTCAACGTTTCACTAACTTTGATTATATTCAGAAACGTCCTGAAAATTGCAAGAGGACAGTGACTGCTATATTATTTAAATTTATTCCATTTCCGTTGTTATATTTTTTATTGTGTACCTTATGTTTTTCATTTATTTTACCATAATGGATTCAATGGAATTGTCAATCTAATAATCTCATTTTCCCAATAAATTTTTTCATAATTAAGAAAATTTTGAAAATGTATATAAGTTTTCGAAATATAGTGACAACAAACTATTGGTAAAAGTGCTTGAATTTAATTTTAAAGATTTCTACTAAGTGCATTGCTGTGACTGAATTCAAAAGATTCACTAATTTCAAACAAAATTCCAATTTTGTGAAAAAAATTAAGTTCTTCTGACCGTCTCTAATGCCCAGGTAATCAGAAGGTCGACAGTGCATAGGAGCAGCAGCTAACCTTCATGCACACCTCAATGGGACGGCACTAGGTGATTCTTTGTGATTCTTGTGGTACTAACTGTTCTTGAGTAATACGCTGTTTAGACTTCCTTTAAGAAACCATTAAAAATTCAAAATTTCTAGCCAATTTAATGTTAGAGAGAACAAATGGGAAAACACGCAAAAGCATGCATTGCCAAGTAATGGTAATACGCTGTGATGGTGCCCAGTGGCGTACCCAGGGAAGGGGACAAAAATTTCTTTGTAAAAATTGAAAAATCTAGGATCGTGAAATGGATTTTTTTAGTGGCGATTTTCTAAATATCTTCAAAAATTTTCTCGGGTAACACTGATCTTCATTTTGATTTATAGCAGCAATTTCAACACAATACATAAAATATTAAATATTGAATAATTGCTTTCATCAATTTTGATGAGCTTCAATTCACTGTCATCTTATGATAATGCATTAATAATGATTTATAAATTCAGAAGACGAATTAATCTAATTTCTTTATTTACAATGTCATACAAGCTGTTCAGTGTAGTTTGATTTAATTATTATCATACTCTTTGATGTGCTGCCAATTATGTCCAGGGGTCCGATATATATATATATATATATATATATATATATATATATATAGCTAAAAACATCTCGATATATGCTTCATCAAACAATGCGCTGAAATATCAGAAATATGCGCAAAAACTACATTAAAGGGAACAGATATTCAATTACCAAGGTATACAGTTATATACAAATAGACACATAAATGTTGCTTCAAGTGATCAACACTCATGAACATTCTTTGAGCTTGAATTTGACTCACCTATACTAGAGGCACATTTTTGCATATAGGAACATTTAAAGGATTAACATCAATTGCATTCCTATTTTTCTTTTTTATAGCTTGTGCAAATGCTCTCATAAATTTTAAATCGAGAATTCGTGCAAGGCATCCAGTTTTTCTTTGTATTTCTCCCCCCTGTATTAGTTAAATAACATGTGATTTACAAAACTTGTTGATTTATCTATTGAAAACCGGATTTTATCGCTGTAAAATTAAACTTCTCAGTGATATCAAAAAAAAACTTTATTATTGTTGTAAACTTCAGTGATGCTTATGACTGTTTAAGTATGTTTCTTTTTAATAGCACAGTTGAATGTTTTTTACTTCATCAAGTAATTTTAGTTAAATTACATTTAGCTACGGACAAAACAGGCTTAGCAGCGGGCACGGACAAACCAACGGGCCTATTTCTATAGGCACGGGATTCAGGCCGGACACAGGCACGATAACACGTACAATAGCATTATGTGCTTGCATTGCAAAGCAAATTGTGTGGTTTATTGATGGAAGAAAGTCTTGAAAATAATGTAATAATCGATTTGTAATGTACTCGTATTAATATTAAAGGTTTTTCAATGTAGATTATAACAGTGCATTCATTATCATTTTACACTTAATTTCTATCTCTAATATTCCTTCAAATTGATTAATAATATACTTGCAATTCAGAAAATAAACTCCCAGCAAGTACACTAGCTACAACAGCGTCTTAGCAAGTTTAGGAAATTGGATAAACAAAGATTTTTCTTGTGGTTATACGAATATATAATCATATATTTCCCTATCTAAAGCAAAAACCTTAAAAAGAGGGAAATTTGGTTACAAATATTATTTCATGAAAACTATTGAACCAAAACGGTGAATTTGCTTCACTAGGGGATACATTAAATTTTTTTAATTAAGTTCGTACTTTACTCTTAATAATATTGATTTTTTTTCACCTTTATTGCAATATCAAATCATAATCGCTATGAGATGACATACCAAAATAGTTTTGAAAACATAATCGCAATGAGATCACATACCAAAGTAGTTTTGAAATCATAATCGTTTTGAGATCACATTATACTAAGGTAGTTCTGAATTCATAATCGCTATGCGATCTCATACCAATGTAGTTCTGAAATCATAACCGCTATGAGATCAAATACCAAGGTAGTTCTGAAATCATGATCGATGTGAGATCTCATACCAAGGTAATTCTGAGATGATTGTATTGTAAAAAATTCAAAGTGTATGTAATTAAATTATACTTAACTGCACTGACTATTTCAAATTAATTTTTCTTTGTTATTCTTGTGTCACAATATGATAAAGTTCGAACTATTGCTATGAATATGTAATATTGATGTAAAAGCAGCCACTATTGTATTTAGGGACTGAGTGTGAAAATGTAACTGAAAAACACTACGACTTTTGAGCTTGTTACTAGCTTTGCTTTGAATAAGTGATAGATTGTACCCTACCGGACACGACCGACCCAAACCAACTAATAATTATTTTTACTGACCGGACAATCTTTTCGCTGACACTACTTGACCCTACTCAAAGAATACAAAATACGCAATATAAAAATGTACATGACTTGCAAACAAAGGAATACTGCACTTTATAAACATTATAATACTCGACAAATACTCGACATACCCTACTGAGTGTCTGAGCGCACAAGACCCAACCCTATCAACTGTGAAATTATTGCGCCTAAACCCTATTTTGAATCATTCTAAACTTCTGTGATTTTGATTTTACATATAAATGGGTCTGACGTTTTTTATTGCACATGTATATGACATGTAAGATCCAATGATTTTGATGGCTAAGTATGTACGCTCAATGCAATGCTTACTATAAGTACAGCCCATATTTTTTCAAATTATCAATGTGGTACTAAAACATTAGTAGTGAAGGTAGTCCGTTTATAATAATAGTTATATCTGACTACACTAATCGAGCAAACAATGATTTATGCGGCATGGTGAAAGATGTAATTTCAGTAAAAAAAAGCAATCCACATCCCCTATTGGCTTTGGGCTCTCCAGGCCCAAGTCCAATTTTGCAGAAAAGTTCAACCTGCTTGAGGAATACTAAAATTAATATGCTTATGTTTTGTCTATTCCATTAAGAATATCTTCAGCTACTTTAAATATTTTAAAATTGAGAAATTGAAAAGTTGTCACACTCAAAAGTTCGCTAGTATAAAACGTTCCAAAAATTTTATTATATTGCCTTAGAAAATGGCTCTAAATAATATTTAACGGCATTTTTCAATTTTTCATTTACATTTAGCGCCAACCTTCCAGATACACACATCACTAAATTATTTACTGACAGATCTATATGTTTCTATATATATATATATATATATATATATATATATATATATATTTGGGACTTTTATACATGTTTATATATTACTCCAATTTGAGTGGGCTAAAATAGACATTTAGGTAGATTACGTGGCTGCCAAGTTTCATCTGTAGAATCATCAGTGATCAATATTCAATGAGTAATAGCGCCGGAATATAGTAAAATCACTAAATATCAATTAGTAATTTTAGGTACATCATTCTAATAATTAATAAACTATTGTTGTTTGCAACTGTAATCAATGAAATGTCGAAATAATGTTTTCATTTGTTAATAAATGTGGTTCAATATGAAAAGAGACATGCCATCTTAGGCCATGATATTTATTCAACTAACTTTGAAAACAAAAAACATGTAACAAAAAGCATATAATAAGCAATATGTTGTATTATTATGTAACAATAGTCTTTATTTCAGATACAAACACTGAATTTACGAAATTTCTACATTATAAAATCATGGTTTCATAGCAGTAGAACTTTGTGTATTCTGAAAACAATGTCTTAATGGAAATTTTCATTTGCACAATGCTACTTAGCAACTAAATATACGGAATTCACATTATGCACGTGTAGCTGAAGCAATGAGACCAGAACTGCTTAGCAAGCATTTTATATTAAGGGATTGGTATTAAAACCGTAGAGCTTTAGTTCGCCACAAATGGTTTAATATTTGAGAAACATCTTTTGCTTCCATTATATATATATATATATATATCGCTTTTATTGCATTAATGATAATATATATATATTATATAACATTCACCAACATTAATTCTTTCGCTAAAAGTACCCCCAACGGTGGATTAGCAAGGCAATTTTTGCTTGAAAGCATTTTTTTCTTAAAAGTAAAATGGCTTAGGGGCCTCGTGATTGAGATAGTCTTACAGCATTCACAAAAGGCACTGATATGTGTTTTTGAAAAGCTTCTATAAACTACGATGAATAGCATATTTTGTTGAGCTGGAAAACACTCTTTTCATATGGGAGAGCGTCCCAGTAACGGTGGGAAATTGGTAGGATTGCTGATCACGCAAATGGGTAATTAATATTTAAGGTAGAATAATAATAAGAGATTTAAGGAAAAAATGAAGCATTTTGAAATTTATAACGATTTTCATATAATTTTTGCATTAATTTCATGATTATGAATTCTTTTCATTGATACTTTTGTGATAAATAATATTTTGAGAGTATTTTGCTACCCTTGTAAATAAATTTAAAAATTTGGGAAAAAATTGCCAAATATTTGGAAAGGATTTGCAAATCGATTCCAAATATTTGCCAAACATTTGGCAAATTTTCCAAATTTTATGAAAGCTTTCCAAGCTTGTTTATATTCCATAACAATTCGCTCAAAATTTTGGCAATTATGAATTATAATTTAAACATCTATAAGTATGGTAGATTTAAAAATTATTTCTGGTATGAAAATAAAAAAGTAAATGAACACAGGTTATAACGTTAGTCCATAACTAGTACTAATTGCGTACTTAAATGTTGCATAAATTATTCTTAGATATATAAATATTTTAATTGTTTATAATAGTAGTCAATAAAAAGTTGAAATTTTCGTTATATTGGTTTCAAAAATGTTTGAAGTAGTTTATTATATATTACGCACACTTTTATTTATTCAAATAAGCTGTAAATTAATGAATATACAAATTGTACAAATTTGGAAAATTTGGCATTTATTTGGCATATATTTGCCAAATAGTTGGAATATTTCCATTTACAAAAATTATGCATTTTTATCCAAATATTTGGCAAATATTTGCCGAATTTTTCAAACGTATTTACTAGGGTAGTAATCCTTTGATTGTGTCTAGTTGCAGGTCAGTGTTGGAAATGTGAGTAATTGTTAATGGGTTGGGTCGGATAGCCGGGGATTGCTAGATGAGATGAGTAATGTGGCGGCTTAAAAAGTACCCATTTTTTAATCATTTCAATAATTCATCTGCACTTTGCTTGCATTTAGTTTCATTTGAAAATATTAAAGCTCATTCTTATTAATAGGAAAAAACAATTATTTTATCATATTCTTAACATACAGATTGTTTAATATGATCTATTACTGTCTTGTCGATACCCAGACAGTTACCGAAAATGAAAATGAAGAAAACTTGAGGATTTAAAAAAATGGAAATTTTCATTTAAAAAATAATTAATACTTCCACATACTTCCTGTACAGGAATAATTTTTAGCATAAATTTTTCAAAAAATTTAATAACAACATTCCAAGATTATGATTTTAATATGTTAGAAAATACTGTTTGAAATTATGAAAAAATGTCTAATATCTTTATAGGCTCGTGGGGCAACTTAGGGTTAATCCAAAGACGCCTATGCATCTCTAAGATCTAGATTGTTTTTTTCATGACTACGAACATTTTTCTCCAAGCCTATTAAGAACTTTGGAAATCGTGGGAAATTGAATCGTCAATGGTGTTGCTATTCCCTAATATATTTGAAATTACTAAACATTTTATGACAATTTTCAATATATCTAAAGCTGATAAATTAATACCAATGCTGCAGATGCAAATTACGAACGCCGTACATGTTTTATATTTCATGAGCTCTTTTTACTTAAGCCAAGAAATACATTCCCATAGTTAGAATGGCTTTAGCTTAAAATTTCAAATTTATACATATCTAGGAGTTAAATATTTTTATAAATATTTCCAAAATGCTTCAAAAGCAGACACGTTTAGTTTAATCAAAACCACCTTCTGTGTGGATTGTACAATAGCACTGCAAAGCTCGTGATCAACTATGTTTCTATTGCAAAATATTGTGATCTTTAAGCTACAAACATCTGCATATACATATTGACAAATAAGTTTAAATTTATGATAAAATAAAATAGTCATTTAACCCTGAAATCTTTGATTGCTTATAGATTTTGCACTTAGTTGCCATTATTTACCCCCGTATGCACTATTATATACCTATGCAATAACTTGGTCATTTTCATGATGCATGGAAGAAATTTTCAAGTATATTTCCTCAGTCAGAACAAAATTTTATTGAAAACTTGCTGGAAGCTTACATACAGCATTACACAGTACCGAAGTTTTGTTTCAGCTTCATGGATAACAAGGAAATCCGCCCTAATGTAATAGTTCCCAATTAAACCTTTAAGCTTTCTGGTACACATGTGTACAATCACAAATTTTAGCGCTTACTCTAGTTTGAGTCTGGTTGTACACACGTATTGACATAGTTTACAAATGCTTTGATTTTCCCCTATTGCTATTCCAACAAAGTATTTCTAACAATATTTTTTTTACGCAACTTGGGATTTATATTACATTACAGAATATATCATATTTAGTTATATGTTATTAAAGGATGAGTTTGCCTTTATATGTTTGGTACACATATGTATATGTAACTTTCAATATTTTGCACAGAATTATTTCTTTTGCTGATTTTCTTTTATGTCAGTGTTTTTTTTCAATTGCACCAAAAGTAGCATTTTATGGTAGACTAAAGTTTGGGCCATTTATAGGTTCTGATTTATGTTATGAAATTAATTTTACTTTTCTTTATGGAAAATAAAGGATTGAAATTTCAAAATCTTTTCGCGCAATTTAAAACCAGTTTGTCAGTCACAAGTTATTTGAGCTTAAAGTTAGGAGCACGTAAGGATGGGAAAATTCCAAAATTGAATTCAGCAGAATATTCCAATGGGCATAACTTTTTATATAAATAATTTCTGATTTTGAGATTTTGCGCACACCTTAAAATATCTAATCTCTATCACTTAAACTAAACAATATCTGTTTTGGAGCACTTCAGGAAGAAATATTCCAAATTTTGAGAGAAATTGAGTGTTTGCAGTAATACGCGGTATTCATTAATGGGTGCCATCTCCATCTAAAATATTATTTTCGCAAATCCTGTCAAGTATTGTAGAATCTTGCCAACACTGGTTTCGCTATAAATTAAGAGTTGCTTATCCATTTCTCTGGGTATATGCGATGTATACGGTGTGACAGATCCCAGAACTTTCTCAACCTATTTTGTTGCTTAACTTATTAACTAATTAATATTGCATTAGCGTTCCTGAATGCTTGAACAAACAACAATTTATTTAGATTGAGATCAGTAGATGGATTACAGGGTCGAAACCCGACGCAGATCAATGCGCAGTAGAAGATATCTTCGTTGTTGACAGCTCCAGCTTCTACTTGAACGTGACAGTGGAAATCAATGGTTTACTCAGTGCTTGGAATGTTGCCTCAGTGATAGTGTGTGCGTGATAACCTATTAATTTAGTGCATTTATTGTCCTTGATATTATAACTATGTAAATAAAAGGAGTGAATGCAACCGCGATGCTTTATAGCTTGTTATTTTGCCTTACATA
Organism: Hofstenia miamia; assembly: GCA_900660155.1. Taxonomy (NCBI): domain Eukaryota; kingdom Metazoa; phylum Xenacoelomorpha; order Acoela; family Hofsteniidae; genus Hofstenia; species Hofstenia miamia. The sequence continues at coordinate 81,688 of CABFPE010000165.1, read as the reverse complement.
TATTAACCCTACAGATATATAGTACATGTTAAGCATTCATACATGTGAACAATCAATGAGGTCTGCAATAAAACTATTTCATAGGTCAATCGATAGTCCACTAATTTACTGACAAGTAAATAAGTTGTACAAAATTGTAAGTAACAGCTGTAGAGCATTTCAGATCTTCTAAAAGCTATAACGGATAAAAATCCCTATCCCTAGTCTTAACTTAAAAGCACATTGAGAAATCTACAGCTACCGGCCGCACCGCACTTTTAAAAGGCTATAGTGTGCAGGCTGCTCCAGAATTCCGTTAAGTGTATTCTGGGACCACCGTAGGATTACTCAAGTGCTTGAATGTTTAGCTTTCCATTTAATTAGCATTTTTATATCAATTAGTTGTAAACAATCAAACACTCGGCTAGGACCTGTTGTTAGACGCTTTTGACAATTTCCCGGCTTTTCTTTGTCTGTGTTAATTACGCAGGTCAGCATTAATTAACGTGTGCGACTTTGTCCTATGTACTGCCGAGCAAATTAATATGAAATACTGCTTTAATAAATATTTACAAATAATCAAAGTATGATCAACATGTGTGTACAATTAATTATTACTACAATTGAGTCTTATATAAGTTCCCACTCTTTCTCTCAACTTGACCACACATGTGATTATGCCACACTCCCCTCCAGCGTAGCTAATTCGTTTCTCTTTCATATACTTCTACATATATTCTCTGTACTATGTTGTTCTTCTTTTCACGTTTCACTGTGATTTCTACTAGTAGCCGCGCATCGTCTGTATCTACCCACGACAGTTCACTGGGTTCTCACTCACCCCATTTTTCCAGGTTTATTTTGTCGATTTCCCTCTGTGTGTTCTGAGTCAGAGCAATTGTATTTGACAGCAGTAACATCTCTTCCAATTGCATTTCTTTTTGCGACTTGTAACCATTTCTATTATCTCAATCGGGCGGTTTTCTCCTTCCTTTCGCATTGTTTCTGATCTTTTTATGATTCTTGTGTACGCACACTGCGGATAATCTTTTAGATATCTCTTCATCTCTGTTGTTATTATTTTCTAAAGCTGATAAGCAAAGGAGTTGTTGAAAACGCCATCAATGATAAATGGAGTCATTCCATTCCTGCTGTTTGCAGATACTTTACTGGTCAGTATCTTAAGACCGTCAGATCGAGAAATATTAATCAAAAAAAATTTGATGTGATACCAATGGACGTCTACATCACACTATAGACCGGAAGTTTTTGACACATATGTACCCATCGATGACAAAATGCAGTTGGATACACAAAACTACAATGCTTTGATCGAGAAAGGTAAGCAGTAAAGAAACAATTATGTTAATCGGGTTGCTTTTTGTTTTTTGCATTGTTGATATTTGTTATGATTTTCCGAACTTTTCCTTTTCCTTATAGAGTTTTTGATGATTTTTAATGAATTCTTAAAAACTTTCTTCAAGCAGAACTACAAAATATTGATGCTATTTTCAAAGTCGAATTTTGGAATATTTAATCCGAAAGAGCTCTTTAGCTTGGTAGAATTTTCATATTATTTCTATACATCATTTTTGAATTCATTGTATTTTTATACATAATGTTTCATTAGATTGAGTTTATATTAAAATTAAACATTAAAATTTTTGAAATTTCAAAACTGGTTATTTGGAATAATGCATCCTTTGAGGCTCCCAACCATTTTACCTGATTTTATATCATATTCCGTGGTATAAACAATTTTTAAAAACAGTCCAACAGGGAATTTTTATTCAAATATAAGAAAATCTATGACATCGAATGTTGACATGAATTCTGATGGAATAAATAATCCTTATGTGTTCAACAAACCGGATTCCAAATTCTTATGTATCTAGCAATTTTTTATGCTTGTTAACATAATTTTAAAGTCTTTTAAAATTGTGGAAAGCATATTTTTGCAAATATTGATTTTATGGAATATTTAATCCTCTTTGACTCTTTGAACCAAAATAGTTGGATGGAGTACTTAAATTACTGTCCTTATCCTAAGTTTATTTAATTTTGATTAAAATAGACCATTTTATGGACAAAAAACTGATTTTTGTGTTTTTTGAATTGCCAATTTTGGTGCAATTGAAAAAAACACTGACTAATCATTACTATGAAAATAATAACGGGTGACTGCATAGTCAATAAATTAATATTTTAAAGTTTTTTCAATAATTTGTCTAATGCCTTTTAATCGATGTATTTGTCAATTGGAAGAGCATGAAATTCTAGAAATTCTTTTTTGTAATGACAGTGATTTTGAAGAATAAAATCTAGACAATGAGGATATTGAATTTCTTTAACAAGATATTGAAGATGCTGCAAACATCTGTCAAAGTGGTAATATATTGGTATGTATTGCCATGGCTTCTCTCAATAATTCAAAGAGTAGTTGTTTACCTTATATGGGCATCAATTTCTTTCAATTGCATTTGCAGTTACTGTTTATTGATTAAACAATCAATGGGATAGCATTTACATAAGAATAATTACAGCCAAAATGAAAATCAAAGAACGAAAACGGAATTAAAATATTTCATTTTTCATTTTCGTTTATCAAGTTTCATTTTTCAATTTAATTTTTAATTAAGACTTTATAAAATAATAAAAATGAGAAATATTTTTTTATGAAAAATCGATTTATTCATTTAATACTGTTATTTGTGTGTTGCAATTTTCCATGATCTAAATAAATTAATGTTTACAAAGTTCAAAAATTCAATATTTCAGGGTGTATTTGCACCAATATATATACAATTTTTAAAAAAAATATTTTGCCCCTCAAAGAGTGTATTAAATTTTGTTAATAAAATTTTCATTCTGATGACCAGTATTTTGCAAAAAAATTGCAATTGAAAGCTTCCCTACATCCTAATTATCAATATCCGTAAGTGTTAAGTATTTTCATAACCCTTCATATTTTAGGAAACTTTGCATTCTTTACGATCACAAATTGTATTTATTTAAAATAAAAATAACTATAACTATAATTTATTCATCACTACAATATGCTATTAATCAAATACATGTACATAGCGGCATAGTTAGACAAACTATTTAATGCTTCATTTATAATGCTTATTGTATATTTGAAATATTTCATCTCACTTTCGAATTTTCCCAATGGATTTATACATAGCAATATGACAAATTTAATTAGAGCAGGTCTATCTTCATTAACACCTCTGCTTTCAAAAACGACCAAATTGCTGGAATCGGTAGGTATTTCATCAATGTTTTCCAAATATTAAATGAATATTGAAGATTAATAATTACCAATACTTGCAAATGACAAAATATTGAAAATTTAATTATCATAATTTCTTTCTGGCTTTTTGACCATTTTAAGGTTTGCTTCGGATGCTTTCTAAATACTAATTTTGTGAAATCAATCAAATATATTAACCTTAAATTTATTAGCGATTGGAAAATAATTGATGTCCACTAAAAATGAATCTACACTCACTTCACCTCTATTTCGAATTAAAAAAGATAGGTGCGCAATTGGATAACTATTCTGAAATAATTTAATATTACTATTTCAATTAAATATATTATGTTATAGAGTAACATGTAATAATTTAAAGCTTACATTATTAGCAAAATGCTTAGGGTAACTATATACTGATTCAAGTTGAAGTCTTTCAAATTTCAAATTAGTGTAAAATAATTATGTGCATATCGTTACTGAAATTCATAAATTGCTTCACTATTTGCTTTTTCAAATTTGAATTAATTTTTTTTAAAATACAACCACATTAACAAAACTGATGCAATTAAGCCCTAAAGGGACCAAAGGAAATAGTTCTAAATACTGCAAATTTAAAGTCAGAGTCAATTATTGGATATATAAATATATTGATCAGAATGTTTAGCATAGTGAAGGTCACTAAGACCTTGTTAATAACACTGTCAAATTGCCAAAGCTGAATATCTAACATTGGTACAAGAAAATTGAAATGCAGATTATCAGGGAACGTTGTAACAATGAAAATGAAGGAAACTATAAACAACATTTTTGTAATCTTTTGTTGAGCACTGGACATGATTCTTTCAGAATTTTTCTTTCCTAAATATAAATGGATATGCTTTTATATATATATATATATATATATATATATATATATATATATATATATATATATATATATATATAGGTTACAGTAAAATAAAACAACTAAGTTTGAGGAGTTGGGGTTGGATTTAGCGTTAGGGTTAGATTTGCAATTTTTTTAATAAATACATGTAGCATCTAAACATTTTAATATTTTATGAAGCAAGGTAATTAAACTACCAATTTCACAAATTCACTGAATTTTAGGGATTTCACGAAATTCCTAATTTCACTATATTACTGTAATATATATATACACCTGCATGTTTTCATTATTAAACTGTGTAATGAATCTTGAAAATAACTAGTAGCATTGGGGCTGGAGTAAATTTAATTGTCTAAAAATTGTTTAAATGTCTAAAGAATTTTATAATATAATTTCTTAGTTTTGTCCATTTAACTAATTTTTTTATAAAATATAATTTTTCGAAAAAATTAAGAAGAAATAACTTTTTTAAATTAAGCTTAATACCGGATTTTATACTTCTAATACGTTGTGAAATATGGAAAGCGATAAATGAATAGCAAACCACTGGCAACATCAATTGCATCACCGTGTAACTCAATGAATTCATTAAGCCAATGTAATTGTTGTCCCAATTCTGCTCACAATACCCATTTTTAAAAATCAAAGTGAAGCGATCTCTTAGGTAGAGAATTGTAGAACTGTATATCCAAGGAAATATCATAAATGCATAACAAGTTTTTTTGCCAAATGATTGCTTATAAAAGATTGGAAATCTTACAGCAATTAGTCTTTCGATAGAAATCGAACTAATGATAACTGCTGAGTTTGTAAAAGCCTAAAATATGTTGTCAATGACTGAATTATAAACAAAAATTTATACATTTTATTATATTTTATATTAATCTTTAAAAATTAATGAAAATCGAACGGTTAGCTATCCAAAAAACATGAGTTACAGTTAAATTATTGTCTTGACAGAGCATATATAGGTACACGATTTGAATGTCTAATGTAAATATCAAGATACAAAGTGCCAATATAAATGATATTTGAAAAAAGAACAACTTGTAAATACAAAATTGTAAAAAACTATTATATTGTCATACATAAAAAATCTTTTTTTATTCAATGGCTTGGTTTTCTCTGAAAAGGCATTGAGAGTGAATTTTTTTATTTTGTTAGAAAATATATTTAATAGATCAAGCTATTTAACTATATTAAGATTAGACTTTCAAAATTGAGTTTTAATAATATTTTGAAATTTTAATTTTCATGTCAATAAAACAATTGATAAGAGAACCTTAGCAAAGTTAGCTACCTATGTTGAATTTTTCTCAAATTTTTTCAGAATATTTAATTTTAAATTTTAATTTAAAAAATACATATTTATATATAATTTCTACCCTATTCCTAAGAATTATTGAAGACATGTGTAAAAATTGGCATTTATCTAAAGAATGATTTCAAATAATATGAAACTAGATCCTTTGCAAATGAAAAATACTTATTGTCATATTATGCAAATAAATATGTTTGCAAAAAATCACAACTAGTAAGCACAAAACAAAACTTAATTTGTGTTTCTCAAATTTAATGCATTAATTGATTGCACATCATTGAATAAAGTTCTGGGTTCTAATATTAATAATTCAATAAATTCGGAGAATCATAAATCATATAAAACGAGAAATCTGCTTTATTTACAAAATTCAGCAAATACAACACAGAAATGCAAAAAAATAAACTAATTTTAATTCGAAATTTCAACTATAAATATAAAATATAAGTTGGTTAAAATACCAATTTAAATATATTTGTTTACTAAAAATTTTACAATCATCATCGAATGTCTAACTGCTAGCTCCTTCTTCATTTCTAATTGTGAATTTAAAGGCCCAATGTTAAAATTTAGTTAAAAATATATTACTCCTTTTTAGTTCCATGTATGCTAGAGAAGTAGTAAAAATCGTAAACACTATGCTTGTATTGTTTAAATTATACTTTAATCATAATTATTAAATGTTTAATAGAATATTAGTGTGTAACTAAATTTTAACATCATAGCAAAAGCAATTATATTTCATAAAATATTAATTTTTCCTTCATTTAATATGATACCTATTTGTAGAGTAGAATACTTACAGCATATAGAGGACTTTCCGCTTTCATTGAGCAAGCTAGTTTTGCAAGCCAATAATTTGTGGGAATTGAACCAGTATAGGTGCGTAATGAAGGTATTGCCGTGTTGAAAACCAAAAGTATTGATACCAAGCAGTCACTTACTGCTAAGTTTTTTAGGAATAAATAATGATTGCTTTTTAACGACGTTGTGGCTGAAAGAACAATTACAATAAATGCATTGGAAAAAATGCCAAAAACTCCAATGAAGCAATTTACATAGAACACAAAGTTATCAAAAACACTGTTATCGCTCGTCGTCAAATTCATTTTGAACTTTTTAAGATCTCTAACTTTTAAATATGCTCGCTAGTATATTATGATTTTGATTGGAAGAGATTATTTATTATCTTCATTGGACGACTCTTTTCAAAGTAAGGCCTTGTACATTAGTAATGTTAAACATTATAAAAT
>CABFPE010000164.1:1197238-1209886 GCA_900660155.1 Hofstenia miamia | reverse complement strand
ATTGTGTTCCAATGAAAGGAATGATTTACTCATTTATTAAAATTGCTACCTGTAGTTGTCAATGATAAGATTGAATTATTGTAACTGTTTTATTTTCAGTTTTTGTATCTAATGCTAAAAGTAATTATATGGTTTCACAGTAGTTATTTCAAATAAACATTGTTTTCAGATCAAAGGAATCACTTACTCATTTATTAAAATTGCTACCTGTAGTTGTCAATGATAAGATTGAATTATTGTAACTGTTTTATTTTCAGTTTTTTTATCTAATGCTAAAAGTAATTATATGGTTTCACAGCAGTTATTTCTAATAAACATTGTTTTCAGACTATCTCATAACTCAGTAAATGTTGTTTACATGTAGTAAGCATAAACAAACGATTCAATGCAATCATTTATAATCAAACTTAAAGTATTGTTTTATGCATTTATTTAAATATTGCAAAAATTTATTCTGAGACTGAATGTAAAGTTCATAAAGTTTATCAATTTCATAACAAATATCTGAGAAGACTGCTGCACAGGCTGAGAAATGAAAAGTGAATATACTAGATATCAGCATAGAATGCAGAGTGGGGTCTGGAGTGAGGTGAGGCATGACATCAACAGATGAGAATAAAACGTTAACCAGAGAAGAATAAAAAAAAGCAATCATTTATAATCAAATGACTAAATTTACAAAGTGTCGTCTATTTAAAGGAAACTTAAACCGCCTATTTCCTCTGTAATTTAAAGCAAATTTGTACCTTACAGCATTCTTTAAACTAAAAATCTTTTTATCTTTCATTATAAAACATTTTCTTTTGTTTACTAATAATACATGGGCTATTGATGTCCCATTATTACATCTTTTATCAGTCATTATGCATTTGGCTACTTAGCCCATTGCTGGCCAAGCCAAATATCCAACAATACGCCAATAACAAAGATTATTTGAGCATATTCAAATGATTTCAAAAAAATTTATCAAATATTTTTCAAATATATTTGCATTATAAACAATAAATATAAATAATTTTTTTAATAAATTATAGTTTGCTTAGAAAATATCTCAATAGTCATTGTAGTTAATTTATATATGTTTATTTCATATTTTATGGAAAAATGCTTAAAAAGTCTCAATTATTGGCCCATTGTTGAAATTAGCATTTTACTATTAGTGTCTCAGTAACCAAATACCGCCAAATGAAACAATAGTGGAACATCATGTCGATGATTCTTTGTTGCTTGATAACATCTCAAGGTGAAAATATATGGGGGGAATAAAATGCAAATTGCCCCTAACATCTAACAAAAATTTCCTTTGAAGAAAGGCAGCAATACAATACGTACTGCTTCACGATGCAGAAAGATTTTGTGACGGCATAAAAATGCAGGCAATTTAGAGCAATTGCTAAAGATAGTACGCGAATCAATTTTTGCGCGACAGACATATTTTGTAGCCAGAAATATTTCGTGTAATGCAATAAAGAAATTTTAATACAGACGTTATTCGAATTCTATTTTTTACAATTAAACAATAAAGATTTTGTTAATTAAGTATTTTTGAAATGTGTTTTTTACTCTTGGATAATAGATTGTGGCAAAGAAATTTTATGCAATCATTAGAATCTCATCTAATCATAAAGCTAATTCTAATAATCCGTATTTAAATTCTAGTCACACATGAGTCTTAAAATATAAATTAAATAGACTTCATTAATTTCGAAGGCATTGTCTCATGTAGTCAATATATTAATCACTTCAAACTAAATTATTGTAGAACAATAACGAAGTACGCACAACTTTTAATATAAGCATTAAGATTTGCAATTCTCTTCCATTTAATTGTATGGGCATTAAACAAAAACCTGACGTCTTAATTGCATTTGATTGCCATTAGATTTAATCTGTCTCAAATGTTTCTAAATATAACGTTTATAGTGATACAATGTATCAAGAACAAAAATAAGTAAAAATCCTTAATTAGTGTTTTAAGTTAGATTTGGGTTAGTATATGTAAGACTAGAAACTAAATGCAAGCCTTAAAGTTGTTCTAAAAACTTTCTAGTCGTATGGGTGACCCTCATAGAAAGTCAACAGGAACTATTACTGTCGTTAGTGCCTCTCAACACTATAAATCAGGCTACAATCCAATCCCAGTTAACTGACAATAGTGGTGATGGAACGAATTTCTAATTGGGATGGGAGAAGGTACATATGTTATCTACTATATACTAATTAAGAGGAAGTTTCAGGTTCAAATGGTAACATTTAAGGAAGTTTTTTTGAAATTGTAATATTAGGAAAAGAGGGGATGAGGGGGGACATTGCACTGCAAGACATTACTTAATCTTGCATTTAGTAGAGTGCTAATTAAGTGATCGTTTTCAAAGAGTAAAGATAAATGGTTTATTTTCTTACTAGGTTGAAACTTACAAAGTTGTTCTAGTAACTCTGTCGAAGATATAATTTAAGAAATTTGTGCAACTTTAGCAAATTTTTATGCATTACACAAACTAACAATTAATACTTCAAAAACACAATTTTGTATAATAAAAAGTAAAAATAGAAAACAGACAAATCCAAATGCACACTACACTTAATAAAGGAAACTATAAAACAAATTACTCATTTAAAATATTTAGGCGTTATTTTCAACATAAACTTAAATTTTCATAAACAATTGGATAACATAGTAAAAAACGCTAGTTGCAATTACAGCAATAAGTAATATTTCTCACCTTCTAAGTATTAATGGAAAAATCCAGCTTATTCATGCCTTATAGTATTAAGTCATCTAAATTAAGATTATATATTATATACAGGAATTCAAACACAGTTTCTCAGTAAATTTGAAATACACACCAATTGGGCAATTGATATTACACCAGGCTGAATGAAGAAAAAACGATCAGGTTACAATGAATTCAAAGAAAACTTTTTGAAGCGAATAATGAGAATTTATAAAACATCTTTATGTCCTTTCTACAAAAATTCTTCAAAAAATCGCTCCTTACAATTCAACAAATTTACCCAAATTTAAAACTCCAAATTTTCATTGTAAATGCACCTTAGTCATAAGGCAAACAAAATCGCAAAAAACAAATGCAAAACTGTTTAATTAATTTCTCAATCCGTCTTTGGAATGAATTGCCTACGGAATTTAAGAAAGCCAAGTCTCTTAAAACCTTTAAAACTAAAATAACACAATTATATAAATCGGATAGGCCTGAATTGTTCGAATGTAAGTGTAATTAATAAATTCGTGTAAATTATGTATGTATATATTTTTCTCGTTGAATGTATGTGGTTTAAATAGCAATTTAAGCAATGATTATAGAATAGTGCAGGGTGCTGACCACACGTGTATATACACACATGATAATCAAGTGGAAACATCAATTGGTAAATTATAAATCCCTCCAAAACAGAATTCTGTGTTATGTCTCCCTTTCACAAAGATAATCAATCACACATTTTAAATTTTTCGGAATCAAAAATTACTCAAGTCGAATACATCAAATATCTTGGAGTAACAATCGATAATAAATTGAGCTATTCAAGTCACATACGTCAGTGTTACTCAAAATGGCAATGGGAATTAAAACTATTTCACATGTAGGCAATTTTGCAAATTCCAAAATGAAATCAATGTTGGGTAACTCTAGTATTAAGTCATTATAGATACTGCAATGTCTTATTTAATGATATAAACCACTCATTAATAAATAAAATCGATTCACAAATTAAATGGGTAGCAAATATTCATAATGATAATTACTCGACTATGAGTGACAAAATTTCATATTCTAATCATGACGATGTTTCATATTTCATAAGATACTTTTCACTAATAAAATTTTGGGATATTTCAAACCAGCATTCACCTTACAGTAAACTAAAATTCCCGTTACATGTGCATTAAACATACATTTCAAGGACTTCTAAATTTCAGAAAAGTGAAGTTTAAATAACTTAGTTATAGAAAACAAATCAGAAGTAGCAGGAAATTTAAAAGTCAAATCCCTACCTCCGTAAGCAATATATCCCTAAAATCGGCCCTAAGTCTTGGAAAGGTTTTCAGTAATTAGAATCNTATATATATATATATATATATGTACATATACATATATATATGTGTATATATATATATATATATATTGATGCATATATATATATTAATATATATATATATATATATACAAAAATTGGTAAATCTCGTCATTATCTGAGAATTCCATAATTTTACTGAATAAAATTGACACAATGGGTTAGTGACTACATAAGACACTATTTTTATTAATCATGTATTTTTGCCCTAGTCAAACTAATATGGTATGTTTGGAATATACTTGCATGCCTCGCATGGATAACCCTTTCCAAGAAATGGCAAATATTCATTATTCAACATGAGTATTATGAAAATCTGTCTTAATTTATATTAAAATTTTAAGCATTTAGGTTTATTATATATTGATATGAACCATATGAATAAAAAAAATATTCAACTTTTTTTAAAATTAAATCAAATTTTAAGAAAGCATATAAACATATATTTAATATATAATAAAATATCTATTCTACTATGAAATACAATTCATTCAAAAATATTCAAACATTACACAAATGAGATTGTGAAAATATCATTTTGTGAAGACTGATGGATTCTTAAAAATTAATGAAAATTTAATATTTAAGAGAATAGTTTACCTGAACTATACATGTAAGGGTAGCTGATTACTGGCAAGATATGTCTGGTCACCTTGTTATTTCATTTTTCAGCTATCGCATACTTGGAGATTCTAAAGTATTAATTACTAATATACACAAAATAAATATTTTTGTGATCTGATTTAGTGTATATGTAAAGATACATCTTACTAATTTAAATTTTCATTACTTCAAACTATCACAAGACATATACAATGTCGCTCTAAGACCAATGATGTAAAATCAAATCTTATTACAGAGATGTCCTTTAGGTTATTACGTAATGAATTACTTACTACATACACTTTCTCACGCTCTTAGCAATTTATTCAAGAGCAGATTTATAAGCCATTGTATGGTGAAAACTATCCCACCCTAAGATAGGGGGTCCTTGTTGCAATTTGAAATCTGGTGTCAATTAAGCAATGACAAATGTTATCAAAGTAGCTTGACAACTAGTCAGATTTGAAATTTATTGAAAACTGTTGGAACATTCGGAAAAGTCATTTTGCTGAGATGAATCCCACATCATTTAATGATTTGAAGAAGAAAATTATGTTGATGTGCACCAACATATCTCAACAGAGTACTGTGCATTATTGTTAAAATCAATGCCCTGAAGACCTAGAAACCTTGCTAGGAGAGTAATGAGGGAAAGTGCGGGGAGATCCCACAAACTGACTGGATCACGAATATTGACGATGGGTTGGCAACGCCATCTAACGGCAGTGTAATTACTGACCCATTAATGTTTTTAAGGGCAAATTTTACAATGATTTATATACTTGCTATAGTGACTAATTTATGTGACCAATTTCATTACATGTTTGTTAATATACCTGGTTAATTGCTATATCACACATTATTTAGTTTGCATACAAAATGATACATTTCATTTTCAAATACACTGCTATTTCATTGTTAAAATTCCAAACATTTAATTTGTTTTTCCCAAATACAAAGCGGAAAAAAATATTTGTCATACTTAAACATTACAGGCGTATGGTATATAGACTTACATGACAAAGACAATTTCGCTTTCTGAAAAATTGTACATGTGATGCTATTAATAAGATATGCATGCTGCTTTTCATTAATACACAATTTTTGTATTAGTTTTAAAGTGCGCCATCTCTTTAAATTTCCTTTTTGGTTTATAAGGATTTTCATGGGATGTACTAATTTACTAACTGTTACATCTTTTGTCGGCTTTGCACATGATTTTTCGGGTTGTACACGTTTGTAGACTGTTACATCTTTTGCCAACCTTGCACGTTTTTTCAGTTTATTTGGTTTATGACTGTTGCATGGTTGTGTACATTTACATGGTTTCCCGCTTTCCACTACTTTGTCGACTTTACACATCTTTTTCAGCCCAAGTTAATCAAAAGTATAAAATCTTGCAAAAATCTTGGACGATTCTTAGATATTCTTGGAACAAACTTGCAAGAACTTGCAAGAAATTTCGAAAAATTCCAATAGTCTTAAAATAAATTTGCAAGAAATTCCAAGAAGTCGCTAAAAGTCTAAAATGTACAGAACCAATCCCAGTAAAAAATCAAGTGTCGCAAATGCATCCTAATTCATCCTATTGATGTCGCAGGTGTCTCATATCCTAGTGAGACGCTTTTAGGATGCTGATGTTCTGCAGATGTCTCATTAGGTTATCGCTGATACATCTCATGAGATTACATTGAGATGCCATTTCAGAATTAATGTACAATTCAAGCAATGTAAAAATAATTTTTGCAAAATGTCAGCACTAATTGAGAATTGTTTGAAAATTAGTAAAACTCTTTTTACTTTATAATCTTTTATGTTGCATCAAAAAAATGATTTCAAATTTTATTCAAATTTGAAATGTTAAATTTAAATTTATTATTGCCAAAATTATGACCAAATTGCTGAAGAATATAAACAATGTTTTAAAGCTATCATTCATACAAAATAAATTAGTAATTACATGTTTTGTAATGCAATCCATTATCAATACTAGCGGTATTGTGTTAGTTATTGATAATTTAGGCTGCGCAAAATGTCTTTGCGTTTCTATTTGCTTTGCTGTTTGCATTGTTATTGCATATGTGCCAAGCAATTGGGTTTGCAGAACCTTATGTGTTCTTTGTAGCAGCTTGTTCATTGCTATTTAATAAATTTGCTAATGATAATCTGTCATATGCTATTCTCAAATATCTCATTTTGATACAATCTCAAAACCATCTGCTGAGACACCTTGAGAACTGCTTATTGGGACATATGGTGTCTTACGGAGACATTCTAGAGATATTATTTTAGACGGCCATTAAGACAGATTTAGGATCATTTTAGGATGCATTGCGATGTTCACGTGATATTGCTAGGATGGCAATTATGTCACAGTGTGATGTTTATAGGATATCGTGGGGATTTCTCATTTTTGTCTGGGATGCATAACATAATCATTCTATTTAAATTTTCTTAGTTTCACATAAAAAAGACNGCATAAATTCTTTTACAAATTGCTTTGACGCTGTTGATTTTATACTTCTTGTCACAATAAGATGTAAATGGTATGTATAAGCCAGTGTTGGTAATTTTGAAGTGATAACTTGAAGAAAAAGTTGTATGATGATTTGAAATTTGAGTATCTAGAAATATTAGTTTGTTGTCAATTTGATTTTCCATTGTAAATTGAATTTCAGTCATTTGATTGTTTAAATATTTTAAAAAATTATTTGCTTCATCTTGGTTACTAAACACAGCAAAGATATCATCAACATATCGTTTATAAAATAGAAAATCATGATTAGTAAAATTCCTTTCAATAATGTCCATTGCAAATTGAGCCATGGTTGGGCCTAAGGGAGATCCCATAGACATACCATCAATTTGATTATAAATTGAGCCATCAAAAAGAAAAGAATTATCTAAGCATGCCATTTTCAAAAGTTCTTTTAAAGTATTCATTTCGATGTCGATCTTTTCTTGAGGAATAATTGATATTAAATGATATATATATATATATATATATATATATGTATACAGGGTTGTTCAATATCTTTTCATCGATAATATCTTTTTCAAAAAAGTTAAAAATAGATTATTTCATTGATTTCCTTCATGATAAGTTATATAGATAGTCGCGATTATCTTGATAAATAGTATATACCTGTAGAATAATATAATTTAAACGTATTTTTCGCCAAATATTAATTTTACAAATCTAACAATGTAAATCCACTTTTATTATTTAAAATTAATTACCCCTTTTGAATTTAAATTGCAATGAACTATATTTTAGACTACGTACATGCCCTTAAATACATTAATAACTACATCTCACCTAACTGCATGCAACCATTATTAAGGCTGACTAAGAAACTATGTCTCTTGTTGCCCGTAAGCTTAGTAAACTAATGGCCATGTTTCACTGCATTGATGAGCAACCTTTGCAGTAGCAGGCTCATAAACACGTTCAACCAGGGCTGCGAGTTGTGCACATGAAACAATGTGAGCGTGTCTGGTTTACTGTTACTAACTGTTTCAGTCGCTAAAATAGGCTAATATACCCACTCCCAAGTTTCTAATATAAATGTAACAGAATGAACTGCTATTAGCAAAAATTTTATCCATGCCCAAGTTACTTATATAAATGTAATTTAGTGAACTGCTAGGAGCAAAGAAAATGTTATAATGACGTTATTGATTTGGCAGGTGTATTTACTAGCGTCAAAAAAATTCAGAAAACATAAGAGATAAACAAACATTTCCGAATATCATGAAATTATAAATAAATGGGAATTAAATTTTTAATTATCACAGAAATTTGCTTAGGCATCGCAAATTTAACCAACTTTATTTCAAAGTCTCACTTTTTATATATATTTTCATCTATCTTCAAAGAAATCTACATTTACCAGAATTGATAGTTATACTATTTTTGATGTCGAAAAAGTTTCAAAAATTAATAATTGCAATTTATTTCAAAGTGAATGTAATTATATTAGGGCCAAAAAGTATAAAAATTTTGTAATATTATTGATATTATATACTTTGACGAAATTTAAGCCAATTTGTTACTTGCAAAAATATTTTAGTGCTCATTTCATTTTTTATGCTTCAAATTGCTAGCCGTCATTAATGCAGGCCTTGATGCAACATAAAATTTAAATAGTAAACAATCTTAGTATAGATTTAATTTAAATTTTGAGGTACGTCGAAATGCTTTCAACCCCTCCTATATGCATGTCAACCTGACTTAGGCGATAATACTGGCTGTGGACGTGGTATTACAATATTCTCATGATGCCAAAACTAGTAGTGAAGCATTTAGGATTTCAATCAAATATGCAGTAAAGACTAAGTATTTCTCTTGGTTTCTTTAAATCATCTTTTTGCTAGCAAAGGATTACAGTATTCTGTTTTTTAAATTTCACAAACGTTTTGAGAAAAAGTAATTGTTGAACTTAGACCCCAATCTGAATTCAAAAAATTAAAGAAATTAGATAATGGCATAGCCTTCAAGATCCTCAATGAATGACTGGCGTGAAATATGAAAGTATTTTTCAAATTTTAACTTGCACCCTTAAATATTTGCTTGGCACTCCTAAGATAAAATTCTAACTTTGTGCTTTGTCAATTTACATTTGCATTAGAAATGCATTCCTTAATTAATCATAGTGCAACATTGAATTAATACATGCACACGTAGTATTGCATTTGATTGAGTTTAAATACATTGCATACTTAGCCAAGTTATTGTTGAGATTGAGTTGTTCATCATTAACCTTTGAGAAAAATGGAAATGTATTTGGAATTTTTAAAATGTCCCATTTGCTTAAAGATTTACGAAAATGCACAAACTTTATTTTGCGGGCATTCATTATGCAAAAAATGTGCAGATGATCTTATGTGTAATGACACAATTTGCTGCGCAGTATGTCAAATGAAAAACAGCTATGAAGACAAGAAACCTGATGAAAGAATTAATGAGTGGGTGAACTTTCTAAANCTATCAACCCCTCCTATATGCATGTCAACCTGACTTAGGTGATAATGCTGGCTGTGGACCTGGTTGTACAATACTCTCATGAAGCCCAAACTAGTAGTGAAGCATTTGGGATTTCAAATCAAATAGGCAGTAAAGACTAAGTTTTTCTCTTGGTTTCTTTAAATCATCTTTTTGCTAGCAAAGGATTACAGTCGTCTGTTTTTTCAATTTAACAAACATTTTGAGAAAAAGTACTTGTTGAACTTAGACCCCAATCTGAATTCAAAAAATTAAAGAAATTAGATAATGGCATAGTCTTCAAGATCCCCAATGAATGACTGGCGTGAAACATGAAAGTATTTTTTAAATTTTAACTTGCACCCTTAAATGTTTGCTTTGCATTCCCAAGATAAAATTCTAACTTCGTGCTTTGTCTGGATGTCAGTGATTTTCATGCAATTTACATTTGCAATAGAAATGCATTCACTTTTCTTCATATTGCCAACATTAAATTAATACATACACACGTAGTATTGCATTTCATTTAGTGTAAATACATCGCATACTTAGCCAAGTTATTGTTGAGATTGAGTTGTTCATCATTAACATTTGAGAAAAATGGAAATGTATTTGGAATATTTAAAATGTCCCATTTACTTAAAGACTTACGAAAATGCACAAATTTTAAGTTGCGGACATTCATTATGCAAAAAATGTGCAGATGATCTTGTGTGTTATGACACAATTTGCTGCGCAGTATGTCAAAAGAAAAGCAGCTATGAAGACAAGAAACCTGATGAAGGAAATTCTAAGTCTTACCTGTCAAATAAATCACATGAAGGCTAGAAAAACAAAGACCCACAAAGCTTTTCCTCTAAGTGAAGAGCCAATACCATTTTGCGAAATCCATCGCAAAAAGCTGGAGTTATTTTGTAATGATGCCAAATGCAAAACACTTTTATGCGTAATTTGTGCACATAAATCTCATCGTACACATGATACGCTAGCCATTGTAGATCATGCAGAACAACTAAAGAAAGAAATATCTGTCAAAATACAGAAAATAAAATTGAGATTCAAAAATTTATCTTCATACAAAACGTATGCAGAAAAAAATATGAAAGAAATCGAGCAGAAATTTAACGACATTGAACTTAATGCAAGAAAAAGACGTGATTTTATAGTTTTACAAGCAAATGAAGCCTACGAGAAGCAAAAATATCAAATAGATGAACAGAAACTCAACATTATTAACAAAATGGAAGAAAATATTAAAAAGATTGAAACTTCTGAAAACAAGTTTGCAAATCTTTTGAAATATACAACTGATGCTCTTAGTAAATTGTCATCTTATGATATTCCAGCAGTCAACAAAGAGATCGATGAAGTATTAAAAAATGATTGCAACATAGGTTTTCAATCGATGGAGGTCGCTAAATTAGAACTACATCCTCGGGAATTTGAGGAATCAGTTGTGCAAAAGAATGTGTACTCGTATATTGGTAGATTTGATTTTGAATCTGAAGAAAAATGGGAAGCAGTATTGTCAAAAAGAAGGTTATTAATTCTGCCAAAAATAAATCCCTACATAATATCACAAGTCTATCCTACTCCAGAACAATGTAAAATATATGATATTTTGTGTGATGATGAAAGTAAATCAATCTTTTTCATAAGAAGAGAAAACAACAGGGTCATGATTTTCAAAATTTCTAATGGAAACTGTAAAAAATTTGTTCCTCAAATTGGAAATCTCAATTTTAATTACAGAAATTATTTTGCTTTTTTAGATTCTCAAAATATTCTTGTCTTGTGCTATTCAGATCGAGATACAGCTAGTCAATTAATTGAATTAGACAATGATTTAACAAATTCAAAGGAGTTCCCAATTTTCTTTTGTAATGCAAAGGATTTAACAGTGATGTGTTCAAGTCCTTGCAAGAAATATGTTCTCTTCCTTTCTCGGAATTTAAAGAAGTTTTACAAATACAACATCATTACAAAGGAAAATGAAGTACCAAATGTACCCAATCAATGGTCTCTCCAGCATAACATAAAGTTTAGTATTAGTGAAGATTTAGAGAACATTGTTCTTTCGGATAATGGCCAAATGTATTTGTTTTCCTTCAGGAATTCAGAAATTATTCGAGTATTTGCTAAAAATAATTTTGGTTTCTTTGGATTTTCTTTTCTAACAGAAAATGTTTTTATTGCCCAATGCCATGATTACTCACTTAATATCTTTGATGTAGATGGACGTTTACTGAAAAAAATTAATACAGTTGGAAAAGAAAACGATGGAGACTTTGTAATAAATGAATGGATATTCAGCATACATTCAACTGATGATTCAATTGTACTATTTAACCATGGTAAAGACATCTNAAAGATATTTTTAATATATTCATTTTTAGAAAAGAAAACAATGGAGAGTTTGTACTAAATGAATGGATATTCAACATACATTCAACTGATGATTCAATTGTACTATTTAACCATGGTAAAGACATCTTTAAAATCGCACTTCAAAAGTTTTAAATGATCGCATAATAGAAATGGGACTACCAAGTGCTTAGAAAGTTTTGTACTATTTATGTATTTACATTTTATTTAAGCTTTTCCTTCAAAGATATTTTTCAGATAATCAGTTTCCTTTAAAAAATTTTGCAGAAGCTTTACTTAAATTATAATATTTTTTTTCGTATTTTCTGTAAATTTATTTGAATATTATTAAATCACCTATTCTATACATACAAACTAAAATAACAATCCTAACTCCTAGCTTCCCATGAACGCAAGATTCATTTCCCATATATGCATTTCTAAGTATTACGCTATGCCTAAGCATTTCTAAGTAATATTTTGTGCCTAAGCTTGACATTATTGGAAATAGGCTAAGATAGAGAAGAACAGAGGCGCATTAATTCAAACTACTAGCTGTTAAGTCTTTTGTTTTGCATTCTTGACAATATGACTTTAATGTCCTT
>CABFPE010000164.1:1065409-1075726 GCA_900660155.1 Hofstenia miamia | reverse complement strand
GCATTAACCTATGATAATCGCGAAGTTCTGTTATATTTGATGACAATTTTAGGAATTAGATTATTACAAAGCTTACAAATAAGTTGATTTGGATGTATTATTCCGTAAGCATATGCCAATTTATTTTATCTCAAGGTAGTATTGAAGCACTTAAAATTTTCTATTCAAATTAAAAAACATAAATATTTTTTAAGTTTATTTTTGTTTATTGAAGTTTCGCATCCAGATCGGATCTTAAACTCTCTACTTTCATTATAAATACAGAAGTTCGAAAATAATAGGAAATGAGACTTGGTCTTGTTTGAAATTAAAAAGTTGGTCTGATCACGTACTGGTCCTGTCTGATGTTTTAATATTTCGTGATGGTATTAAATAAACTAAGGCATCCATTTCAAATATTTTACTTGATATCTGATTTTATGCAATTAATGCACTGATCTCCATTGTAAATTTTGAAAAGTTCAGTTCAGTATTGACGTGTTTTTATTAAATACAATGACGAAACCAAACCAAACCACTAGCAAGACTGCACCGCACACTAGGCAAAGTGGCCCACGCTCCACCACTGATATATATATATATATATATATACTTGCAAAGATAGATGTAGCTCAACAATTGTGTTCCCTGTTTTTGTTGTATTATTTTTCATTTCAATTTTTGTATATGAGACCATTTGTATATTAACTAATTGTGTAATTATCATTTCAATAAGTAATTCCAAAAAGTTATACAGCGGCTGAACCCTTGGGAATGTTTGAAGATGAGTAGTCAAGTCACACAATTAGTCATAGCATAAGTAGTTAATTTAATGCTTGTCTAAAATTGAAAAAAAATATCTTCTATTCAAAAAATGTATACATTTGAAACAAAATTTTAAAATTGGGAAATATTGCCTTAAGAGTAACAAAATTGTGAATTCTACATTTTATAAAAGCTAAATATATGAAAAAAACAACTGCAATAAACACAATAAAATGCGTTCACTTTTTTTAAAGCTGTAAAAATATTGTGAATATCTTCAAAGCATACAAAAACAGAATGTCATGCAAGCCATTGCTGCATGCCTTTGTATTGCGAAAAACAATCAAAAAGATCTAAATGTGAATCATCTTGAATTGTTATTTAGTGTGATTTTGAGCCTTGAGTAAGAAATCTAGAGGAAGTAGATAACCCTTAATTTCTCATATTTAATGGTTTTAAAGAAAAATAATCAAGCATTTTACAAATTACTTGATTTTCTTGTGGTGAATTTGTCATCTAATCCAAATGCCATCCACGATGCCACTTTTGATAGTAGATGGAGGTTGGATTCCAAAAAAAAGTTAAATGAGAAAGTAATATATAAATATTATATTATGCTGCAGTTATGTCCATTAATTCATGATGTTCTTTTAGAATTTAGAAGAACAATATTTGATTTTAGATTAAAGACAACAAAAATGATAGTATTTCAACTACTAGGTAATATAATGTGTGTATTTCTATTATTTAATGTTTTCACTGAAAAATATTCAAGCATTTTACAAATTACTTGGTCATCTAATCATCCACAGTGCTACTTTAAATAGTAGAAAGAGGTTGCATTCCAAAAAAATAAATGAGACAGTAAATGTGTGTATTATGAAAGGGAACTAAAACACATGATGATACTAATTCGCATAGTAAGCATTTGCTGTCCATTCTTATAAATTTTTGGCTGCTGTTGTCACAAGTCAAAATACTACATAATTAATCAAAATTTCCCTTGTCTTCTTAAAGGGCCACCTTGATTCAAAAGGTTAAATTGTCTCTGTGTTATATATAGGGTAGTATAATGATATATTTGAACCTGATGATGTCGGGGAATCTACTCATTGATATTTATGTTCATTCAAATTATTAAGAATAACATTAATTATCTTTCCAATTATTTCCACCAAAACAATCTTACAATAAATATAAATAAAACACAATTCATGATTTTTGCACCAAATGAGTCTCGTGAAAGAGCAAGTAAAATTGACATTGAAATCAACTATGCAAATATTCCTCAAAGCAAAACAATAAAATATCTAGGTGTTGAAAAAAACAAAGAATTAAATTTTCATGAATTCATTTCCAGTAAGCTGAGAAAGATGAACAGTGGTATTTCTTACATTCATTAGTTGAGTTTATTCCAGCAAGAACGTATAAATGTTACATTATATAGAGCAATTTGTACATTCTTCAATATTGATTAACAAGAAACTAGTAATTATTTACAATAATATGAATTTTTGTCCCCAAAGTACTTTATCAAGTACGCTAGTTTGATTCTAATGTTTAAGCATGTTAACCAAATGCCAACTGAATTAAATCTATTCCATGACATTGTTACATATAACCCAAGGAATCACAAATGTATAATTAACATTCCTAATAAATCAAAACATTGTGAAAACTCAATTATATATAATACTTCAGGTTGCTGAAATAAACTGGACAAGAACGTTAGATTCGCAAAAGATATTAAAACATTTAAGCATAAATTAAAATATAATTTGCTAAGTAATCAGAAATTAATTGGTTCATCAAAAAAATGCATGCATGGGAAGACTTTGTTTAGTTTAGTTTATTTTTTTTGTTTATAAATTTTAGTTTTTTGTTGAAGCAATACTTCTAATAAAGTGCTTGTAAGATATTGCATCAGATAGCAGTAGCAGTGTTTATTAAATATGAACCTGAACGCCTGTATAAATCTCACTGTAGTAAATGCTACACAAATACTGGTCATTTATGACCGGATTAGGAATTAAAGGGTGTATTAAATTTTAGGAGTTCTAGTGTTAAGCGAGGGGCAAAAAATTTTTTGCATGTGTTTTTGTAGAAAAAATATTTCATTTTTTTGAGAGAATTTAATCATTTAATTGAAAGAGAGCAAGAAACAAGAGAACCAAGCAGTTGATTATCCAAAGTAATGTGCTAGAATCTGCTTTAATCTCCTATCATATGTGAAAAATATAAGAACATAGAACAATTGTTTGTTATTTTCTACCACTCAACGATTTTCGAATCAATATTTACCATATCAGTAGATTTTAAAATAACACCTTTATTTTCCAGATATTAATCATAAATTTAACTTGATTTAATAGTTAAATTAAGTTTGGGGTAATTCTGTTACTCCAACAACAATAAAATAGGATTTTGAGCTCAAATCAAATAGGAAGAACCTGATAATTTGTGACTTTCCCTTTTTTAAGTACATTTTGTTTAAAATATGTGGGAGCCATCCTAACTTTGCTTATTTAGATTCAGCAAAAACATCAATAGGATAAGTTTGGGGTAACTTTTTTACCCCAACATTAATCCGCTTATAACTTTTGCTTTAGAATGATTGCTAGTATGTTATAGTAATGTCATGATTGACAAACCTTAATGCTATGATTTCTTGAAAGTTTTATAAATATTCATTTAGCTCGTACCCAAACAACATCTATATTGTGTAATTCTAAGTCCTTTTAGTTTTTGGTTTTTGTAGGCTAAGATTTTTGAATATTTTAGTTGCTATGTGAAGAAGACAATCTCAGAAAAAAGCTATATCCATTTTAGGACTCCAGGAATTTGAATTATATATATATACATGTTATATATATATATATATATTAACATATTATCCTCTGACTAAATTCTTCTTTCTTGGTATTGCATGTTTAATGCAGACAAAATTAATTGAAATGATTGCGGGGAAAAAAAGGGAAGTTTTCGAATTCAGCCTGAAATTTTATTGTCTGGGCCAAATGGATTCAAAACATTGTTTGTCATCAGCGTGTCATGCTTCTTGAAAATGTGGGTCTTGGGGAGGTTAGCGG
This sequence comes from Hofstenia miamia, assembly GCA_900660155.1. Taxonomy (NCBI): domain Eukaryota; kingdom Metazoa; phylum Xenacoelomorpha; order Acoela; family Hofsteniidae; genus Hofstenia; species Hofstenia miamia. Next base: position 1,071,893 of record CABFPE010000164.1, on the reverse strand, counting down.
TTATAAATTTACTCTACCTCCAAATTTTGGATAAAAACATTAATTGTAAAAATATCCTGCCAATTTAAGCGTCTAAAAATTATTTTTGTGAAAGCTAAAGAAGAAATTTACAAATTTTCACATGTAAAAATCTATTTATACAGTCTTAGGCTTTTCAGGTAACTTCGTTACCCCATTCTTCGTTTAACTGAAATTTATGTTAGCATTGTTTAAGCTTTAAGGATTTAAAGATTTTTTATAACGATCTAGAAAAAAATTATTATTCACCAAAAAATTACTGCGCATTTTATGTATTCTTAATAGTGTAATTCACAATTTATCTATATAGGTTAGAATTCAAAATGAATTTAAATTTATTTAAATCAAATATTACTAAGAAATAAGGAATTTCCATTTGATAAAAATCTAGTTAATTTAATCAATTCATGATGAAAAGGATGGCAGCTGCCCCTTCTTGCCCCTGTTTGCGGCACCTATGCTTCTAGCATTCACTTATAATAATAGCAAATATATTTAATACTAAATTAATTTAATTTGCACATTGTTAAACAGCACCAAAATTTAAACAAGAAGGGGAAACAAATTAGTCAACACTACTTAGTGCTAGTAAACATTGAAACAAACATAGAATAATACATACCAATGTTACAGACATCCATATACAATATTAATTGCATACATATACAATTTATATATATATATATATATATATATATATATATATATATATATATATATATATATATATATATATATAATATAATTTCTAACTAAGTCTAGTACATTGGCATAAACAAATACCTCAACAAAAGCTGCTAATACTACACTTAATGAGTCAATAATAATATTAAGTACAAAAAACAACAAAACACAAAAAAGCATGGATGCAGAATTTACCATTTGATGCTAATTAATGAAAACCTTTATTGACGTAGAGCCGATTTTAGGGATATATTGCTTGCGGTGGTAGTGATTTGACTTTTAAATTTTCTGCTACTTCTGATTTGTTTTCTATTGCTAAGTTATTTAAACTTCACTTTTCTGAAATTTAGAAGTCCTTGAAATGTATGTTAAATGCACATATAACGGGAATTTTAGTTTGCTGTAAGGTGAATGCTGGTTTGAAATATCCCAAAATTTTATTAGTGAAAAGTGTCTTATGAAATATGAAACATCGTCATGATTAGAATATGAAATTTTGTATTTCATAGTCGAATAATTATCATTATGAATATTTGCTACCCATTTAATTTGTGAATCGATTTTATTTATTAATGAGTGGTTTATATCATTAAATAAGACATTGCAGTATCTATAATGACTTAATACTAGAGTTAACCAACATTGATTTCATTTTGGAATTTTCAAAATTGCCTACATGTGAAATAGTTTTAATTCCCATTGCCATTTTGCGTAACACTGACGTATGTGACTTGAATAGCTCAATTTATTATCGATTGTTACTCCAAGATATTTGAAGTATTCGATTTGAGTAATTTTTGAAAAAATTAAAATGTGTGATTGATTATCTTTGTGAAAGGGAGACATAACACAGAATTCTGTTTTGTAGGGATTTACCATTAAATGGTGCATATTAAATACTTTAGCAGTTGAGAGAGATTGAATTCTAATTTACCAATTGATGTTTCAACTGGATTATCATGTGTGTATATACACGTGTGGTCAGCACCCTGCACTATTCCATAATCATTGCTTAAATTGCTATTTAAATCATTTATATACAACGAGAAAAATATATACATAATTTACACGAAAATATTAATTACACTTACATTCGAACAATTCAGGCCTATCTGATTTATATAATTGTGTTATTTTAGTAGTTAAAGGTTTTAAGAGACCTGGCATTCTTAAATTCTGTAGGCAATTCATTCCAAAGACGGATTGAGAAATTAATTAAACAATTTTGCATTTGTTTTTTGCGATTTTGTTTCCTTATAAGTAAGGAAAATTTGGAGTTTTAAAATTGGGTAAATTTGTTGAATTTAAGAATTTTTGTAGAAAGGACATAAAGATGTTTTATAAATTGTAATTATTGGCTTCGAAAAGTTTTGTTTGAATTCATTGTAACCTGATCGTTTTTTCTTAATATCAATTGCCCAATTTGTTTGTATTTCAAATTTTTTGAGATAGTGTGTTTAAATTCCTGTATATAATCTATAAACTTAATTTAGATGATTTAATACTAAGACATGAATAAGCTGGATTTTTCCATTACTACTAATTGCAACTGGCATTTTTTACTATGTTATCTAATTGCTTATGAAAATTTAAGTTTATGTCGACAATAACCCCTAGTTATTTAAAATGAGCAATGTGTTTTATAGTTTCTTATTGAAACTTAGTTTGCATTTGGATATGTCTGTTTTACTATTTTTACTTTTAGTTCCCAAAATTTGAAAAATTTGTATTCTATTGTATAGTAAAGAATTTGTAAGCACCAAGTTAATTTGTATCAACATTTCACAAAAAGTCTAATGCAAAACTAAATTTAATTCTCTGTCTGAGCCTATTTTAAAGAAGCAGAATTTGCCATTCTATAAAAACCCTGATCCATATTCGTTTCCATCACATGATCGTATTTTAACGCATAAAAGGATTAATAGTAAAAGAGTTGACTTCATCACAGTCTTTAGAAAGCTTCCTTCAGAAGTGAAAGTCGGTTCATGTCATATTTCAACAGCATAAATTATTTTATTAAATTCATTCCAAAGACGGATTGAGAAATTAATTTTGTTTGCCTTATAACTAAGGTGCATTTACTATGAAAATTTGGAGTTTTAAAATTGGGTAAATTTGTTGAATTAATTGTAAGGAGCGATTTTTTTTAGAATTTTTGTAGAAAAGACATAAATTTTTTTTATAAATTGTCATTATTGCCTTCGAAAAGTTTTCTTTGAAATAACCCCTAGATATTTTAAATGTGCAATGCGTTTTATAGTTTCTTATTGAAACATAGTGTGCATTTGGATTTGTCTGTTTTACTATTTTTACATTTTTTATACAAAATTGTGTTTTTGAAGTATTCATTGTTAGTTTGTGTGATGCATAAAATTTTGCTAAAGTTGCACAAATTTTTTTATTTATATCTATTGAATCTTCGACAGAGTTACTAGAACACCTTTGTAAGTTTAAACCAAGTAAGAAAATAAACAATTTACCTTTACACTTTGAAAAAGATCACTTAATTAGCACCCTACTAAATTTATACTATTAGAGTAGAAACCAATGTGTTATAACTTTCTAAGAAGAATATAGTGATCAATGGAATCAAATGCTTTAGATATATTGATTGAAGCATTTGTAACAAAATTGTTATTATCGAGATAAGATCTCAGTAGCGTAAAGTAAAGCATCAGAAGTGGAGTGAGCTTTGCTAAAGCCCAATTGAGTATACGAAAGAATTGATTTGTTATGGGAGATAAGTATTTATTTAATCAAATATTAGTTTCTTAAAGATGTTTGCAAAAGGCTAGTGATTGCAACATTTCTTTTATCTGTGGGAGTAACATTAGCTAATTTTAAAATTGATAGAAAGGTATTTACTTTTATGCAGTGATTGATGATATGGCTTAAAGGCCTACTAATGAATTTTGATTTATTAACATTTAGCTTATTTATTGCTTGAAGGACTTCGTATCGAGTTATAAATCGGAATGAAAAAGAATTTTGAGGGATTTCGTAGTTTGATTTTTTAAGTGTAAGTGGCACCAAAGGTCACAAGAATTTGCCTATATATTATATTATATATGTATATATATATAAATTTCGTGTAACGTCATTCCCAAAAGTTGAAAAATTTGTATTCTATTGTATATTAAATAATTTTACCTAATTAAATATTTTTTTGCCGATATATTATATTATATATATATATATATATATATATATAAATTTCGTGTGACGTCATGTACAGTAAATAATTTTACCTAATTAAATATTTGTAAGCACCTAGTTAATTTGTATCAACATTTCACATAAAGTCTAGAGACAAAACTAAATTTAATTCTTTGTCGGAGTCTATTTTAAAAGAGGAGAATTTGCCATTCTATAAAAACCCTGATCCATATTGGTTTCCATCACATGATCGTATTCTAACGCATAAAATTATTAATAGTATAAGACTTGACTTCATCACATTCTTTAGAAAGTCTCCTTCAGAAGTGAAAGTGAAGTGTCGGTTCATGTCATATTTCAACATAAATTATTTTATTAAATTAAGATACACTATTAAATTTTAATTAGGCAGGATCTTACTTTTAAGTTTCATTTACTATTACTTTATTAGTTATTCATGTATTTTTTATACAATGTTTTTACTAGTTACAGAGATCATATCTAAATCAATTATTGTTTGTGTGAATTTATTCATAGTGAAAAACGTAGAATCAATTTTAGTTGAATAATTTTGTAATTTTTCTGCTACTACTGTTTTTAAGTAATGTCATACAGTGCAATGTCCTCCCTCAACCCCTCTTCTCCTAATATTACAATTACAAAAAAACGTCCTTAAATGTTACCATTTGAACCTGAAAATTACTCTTAATTAGTATATAGTAGATAACAATATGTACCTTCTCCCATCCCAATTAGAAATTCGTTCCATCACCACTATTGTCAGTCAGCTTGAATTGGATTGTAGCCTGATTTATAGTGTTATGAGAGACACAAACGACAGTAATAGTTCCTGTTGACTTTGTTTGAGGGTCACCCATATGACTAGAAAGTTTTTAGAAAAACTTTAAGTTTTGTATTTAGTTTCTAGTCTTACATATACTAACCCAAATCTAACTTAAAACACTAATTAAGGATTTTTACTTATTTTTGTTCTTGATACATTGTATCACTATAAACGTTATATTTAGAAACATCTGAGACAGATTAAATCAAATTGCAATCAATTGCAATTAAAACGTCAGGTTGTTGTTTAATGCCCATACAATTAAATGGAAGAGAATTACAAGTCTTAATAATTTGATTAAGTATTGCGTACTTTGTTATTTTTCTACAATAATTTAGTTTGAAGTGATTAATATATTGATTACATGAGACAATGCCTTCGAAATTTTAAGACTCATGTGTGACAAGAATTTAAATACCGATTATCAGAAGTAGATTTATGATTAGATGAGATTCTAATGATTGCACAAGTTTCTTTGCCGCTTTCCATTCTCTAAGTGTATAAAATATATTTCAAAAATACTTAATTAACAAAATCTTTGTTTAATTCTAAAAACTAGAATTGGAATAACGTCTGCGTTAAAATTTCTTTATTGCATTACAGGAAATATTTCTGGCTACAAAATATTTCTGTCACGCGAAAATTGATTCGCGTACTATCATTAGCAATTGCTCTAAATTTTTATGTTTGTTAGATGTTAGGCAATTTGCACTTTATTCGCCCAAATATTTTCGCCTTGAGATGTTACCCAAGCAACAAGGAATCATGGAAATGATGTCCCACTATTGTTTCAATTTGTTGGTATTTGGTTACTGGGCCACTAATAGTAAATTGCTAAATCCAACAATGTGCCAATAATGGAGAACTTTTAAGCATTTTTCCATAAAATATGAAATAAACATATATAAATTAATTACAATGACTATGGAGACATTTTCTAAACAAACTATAGTTTATTGAAAAAATTATTTATATTTATTGTTTATAATGCAAACTCATTTAAAATTATTTGATGAATTTTTTTGAATTTGCTCAAATAATCTTTATTATTGGCGTATAGGCCAGCAATGGGCCAAGTAGCCAAATGCATAATGACTGATAAAAGAAGTAATAATGGGACACCAATAGCACATGAATTACTAGTAAACAAAAGGAAATGTTTTACAATGAAAGATAAAAAGATTTTTAGTTTAAAGAATGCTGTGAGGTACAAATTTGCTTTAAATTACTGAGGAAATAGGCGCTTTAATTTCCCCTTAATTTTGTAAATTTAGTCATTTGATTATAAATGAATGCATTGAATCGTATGTTTACTATTACTACTTGTAAACAACATTTACTCAGTTATTAGATAGTGTGAAAACATTTTTTATTAGAAATAACTACTGTGAAACCATATAATTACTTTTAGAATTAGATAAAAAACTGAAAAATCAAACTGTTACATTAATTCAATCTTTCATTGAAAACTACAGGTAGCAATTGTAAAAAATGAGTAGATGATTCCTTTGCATGGGACATCCATTTCGTTATCAACATAAAAAATTTATACAAAATGCCAGGAAATGTCAACCTTAAATCATTGGAGTGAAAACTCAAGAAACACTACTCCAATTTCAACACTTTCATCCAAGTCTGTTAATAATCCATTATTTGATAAGGAGTTCGACAAAGATCTATTCTTGCAGTGCCTGACTTATCCTTTCATTAATTTTAAAATATACATTAAGCAAAATAAAGGATTACGAAGAGTTAATAGTTAATAATATATATATATATATA
>CABFPE010000164.1:1045809-1056577 GCA_900660155.1 Hofstenia miamia | reverse complement strand
GCATATACATATATATACATATATATATATATATATATATATATATATATATGCATATATATACATATATATATATCAGGGCTGTAGTGCTAATTTCTGAGGTGGAGGGACGCAAGTTGAGGGACTTTTTTTAGACACAGATATGAACGCCTGAAATCTGATCAGTTTTTAAAAGACAACTAATAATGTGTGTAGATTATGTATGAAGCCAGTTATGCATGAGGCATACTTTATTAGTTGGTTCTTGACTAAATATCAATCAAAATTTTAAGAATTCATGATTTAAATTTCTAATGGTGAATAATTGGTACATAAATAAATCAATTTTAGGATAGCTATCTCAAAATATAAAAGACACAAGCCGCTTCAAATTTTCGCGTTATTGAATCAATACCATTCAATTAAACATTTAGATTTGAGAAACTCTTAACTTCAAATAAGGCATATTTATAATTAGCCAATTAGCATTAACCTATGATAATCGCGAAGTTCTGTTATATTTGATGACAATTTTAGGAATTAGATTATTACAAAGCTTACAAATAAGTTGATTTGCATGTATTATTCCGTAAGCATATGCCAATTTATTTTATCTCAAGGTAGTATTGAAGCACTTAAAATTTTCTATTCAAATTAAAAAACATAAATATTTTTTAAGTTTATTTTTGTTTATTGATGTTTCGTATCCAGATCGGATCTTAAACTCTCTACTTTCATTATAAATACAGAAGTTCGAAAATAATAGGAAATGAGACTTGGTCTTGTTTGAAATTAAAAAGTTGGTCTGATCACGTACTGGTCCTGTCTGATGTTTTAATATTTCGTGATGGTATTAAATAAACTAAGGCATCCATTTCAAATATTTTACTTGATATCTGATTTTATGCAATTAATGCACTGATCTCCATTGTAAATTTTGAAAAGTTCAGTTCAGTATTGACGTGTTTTTATTAAATACAATGACGAAACCAAACCAAACCACTAGCAAGACTGCACCGCACACTAGGCAAAGTGGCCCACGCTCCACCACTGATATATATATATATATATATATACTTGCAAAGATAGATGTAGCTCAACAATTGTGTTCCCTGTTTTTGTTGTATTATTTTTCATTTCAATTTTTGTATATGTGACCATTTGTATATTAACTAATTGCGTAATTATCATTTCAATAAGTAATTCCAAAAAGTTATACAGCGGCTGAACCCTTGGGAAGGTTTGAAGATGAGTAGTCAAGTCACACAATTAGTCATAGCATAAGTAGTTAATTTAATGCTTGTCTAAAATTGAAAAAAAATATCTTCTATTCAAAAAATGTATACATTTGAAACAAAATTTTAAAATTGGGAAATATTGCCTTAAGAGTAACAAAATTGTGAATTCTACATTTTATAAAAGCTAAATATATGAAAAAAACAACTGCAATAAACACAATAAAATGCGTTCACTTTTTTTAAAGCTGTAAAAATATTGTGAATATCTTCAAAGCATACAAAAACAGAATGTCATGCAAGCCATTGCTGCATGCCTTTGTATTGCGAAAAACAATCAAAAAGATCTAAATGTGAATCATCTTGAATTGTTATTTAGTGTGATTTTGAGCCTAGAGTAAGAAATCTAGAGGAAGTAGATAACCCTTAATTTCTCATATTTAATGGTTTTAAAGAAAAATAATCAAGCATTTTACAAATTACTTGATTTTCTTGTGGTGAATTTGTCATCTAATCCAAATGCCATCCACGATGCCACTTTTGATAGTAGATGGAGGTTGGATTCCAAAAAAAAGTTAAATGAGAAAGTAATATATAAATATTATATTATGCTGCAGTTATGTCCATTAATTCATGATGTTCTTTTAGAATTTAGAAGAACAATATTTGATTTTAGATTAAAGACAACAAAAATGATAGTATTTCAACTACTAGGTAATATAATGTGTTTATTTCTATTATTTAATGTTTTCACTGAAAAATATTCAAGCATTTTACAAATTACTTGGTCATCTAATCATCCACAGTGCTACTTTAAATAGTAGAAAGAGGTTGCATTCCAAAAAAATAAATGAGACAGTAAATGTGTGTATTATGAAAGGGAACTAAAACACATGATGATACTAATTCGCATAGTAAGCATTTGCTGTCCATTCTTATAAATTTTTGGCTGCTGTTGTCACAAGTCAAAATACTACATAATTAATCAAAATTTCCCTTGTCTTCTTAAAGGGCCACCTTGATTCAAAAGGTTAAATTGTCTCTGTGTTATATATAGGGTAGTATAATGATATATTTGAACCTGATGATGTCGGGGAATCTACTCATTGATATTTATGTTCATTCAAATTATTAAGAATAACATTAATTATCTTTCCAATTATTTCCACCAAAACAATCTTACAATAAATATAAATAAAACACAATTCATGATTTTTGCACCAAATGAGTCTCGTGAAAGAGCAAGTAAAATTGACATTGAAATCAACTATGCAAATATTCCTCAAAGCAAAACAATAAAATATCTAGGTGTTGAAAAAAACAAAGAATTAAATTTTCATGAATTCATTTCCAGTAAGCTGAGAAAGATGAACAGTGGTATTTCTTACATTCATTAGTTGAGTTTATTCCAGCAAGAACGTATAAATGTTACATTATATAGAGCAATTTGTACATTCTTCAATATTGATTAACAAGAAACTAGTAATTATTTACAATAATATGAATTTTTGTCCCCAAAGTACTTTATCAAGTACGCTAGTTTGATTCTAATGTTTAAGCATGTTAACCAAATGCCAACTGAATTAAATCTATTCCATGACATTGTTACATATAACCCAAGGAATCACAAATGTATAATTAACATTCCTAATAAATCAAAACATTGTGAAAACTCAATTATATATAATACTTCAGGTTGCTGAAATAAACTGGACAAGAACGTTAGATTCGCAAAAGATATTAAAACATTTAAGCATAAATTAAAATATAATTTGCTAAGTAATCAGAAATTAATTGGTTCATCAAAAAAATGCATGCATGGGAAGACTTTGTTTAGTTTAGTTTATTTTTTTTGTTTATAAATTTTAGTTTTTTGTTGAAGCAATACTTCTAATAAAGTGCTTGTAAGATATTGCATCAGATAGCAGTAGCAGTGTTTATTAAATATGAACCTGAACGCCTGTATAAATCTCACTGTAGTAAATGCTACACAAATACTGGTCATTTATGACCGGATTAGGAATTAAAGGGTGTATTAAATTTTAGGAGTTCTAGTGTTAAGCGAGGGGCAAAAAATTTTTTGCATGTGTTTTTGTAGAAAAAATATTTCATTTTTTTGAGAGAATTTAATCATTTAATTGAAAGAGAGCAAGAAACAAGAGAACCAAGCAGTTGATTATCCAAAGTAATGTGCTAGAATCTGCTTTAATCTCCTATCATATGTGAAAAATATAAGAACATAGAACAATTGTTTGTTATTTTCTACCACTCAACGATTTTCGAATCAATATTTACCATATCAGTAGATTTTAAAATAACACCTTTATTTTCCAGATATTAATCATAAATTTAACTTGATTTAATAGTTAAATTAAGTTTGGGGTAATTCTGTTACTCCAACAACAATAAAATAGGATTTTGAGCTCAAATCAAATAGGAAGAACCTGATAATTTGTGACTTTCCCTTTTTTAAGTACATTTTGTTTAAAATATGTGGGAGCCATCCTAACTTTGCTTATTTAGATTCAGCAAAAACATCAATAGGATAAGTTTGGGGTAACTTTTTTACCCCAACATTAATCCGCTTATAACTTTTGCTTTAGAATGATTGCTAGTATGTTATAGTAATGTCATGATTGACAAACCTTAATGCTATGATTTCTTGAAAGTTTTATAAATATTCATTTAGCTCGTACCCAAACAACATCTATATTGTGTAATTCTAAGTCCTTTTAGTTTTTGGTTTTTGTAGGCTAAGATTTTTGAATATTTTAGTTGCTATGTGAAGAAGACAATCTCAGAAAAAAGCTATATCCATTTTAGGACTCCAGGAATTTGAATTATATATATATACATGTTATATATATATATATATATTAACATATTATCCTCTGACTAAATTCTTCTTTCTTGGTATTGCATGTTTAATGCAGACAAAATTAATTGAAATGATTGCGGGGAAAAAAAGGGAAGTTTTCGAATTCAGCCTGAAATTTTATTGTCTGGGCCAAATGGATTCAAAACATTGTTTGTCATCAGCGTGTCATGCTTCTTGAAAATGTGGGTCTTGGGGAGGTTAGCGGTTATAAATTTACTCTACCTCCAAATTTTGGATAAAAACATTAATTGTAAAAATATCCTGCCAATTTAAGCGTCTAAAAATTATTTTTGTGAAAGCTAAAGAAGAAATTTACAAATTTTCACATGTAAAAATCTATTTATACAGTCTTAGGCTTTTCAGGTAACTTCGTTACCCCATTCTTCGTTTAACTGAAATTTATGTTAGCATTGTTTAAGCTTTAAGGATTTAAAGATTTTTTATAACGATCTAGAAAAAAATTATTATTCACCAAAAAATTACTGCGCATTTTATGTATTCTTAATAGTGTAATTCACAATTTATCTATATAGGTTAGAATTCAAAATGAATTTAAATTTATTTAAATCAAATATTACTAAGAAATAAGGAATTTCCATTTGATAAAAATCTAGTTAATTTAATCAATTCATGATGAAAAGGATGGCAGCTGCCCCTTCTTGCCCCTGTTTGCGGCACCTATGCTTCTAGCATTCACTTATAATAATAGCAAATATATTTAATACTAAATTAATTTAATTTGCACATTGTTAAACAGCACCAAAATTTAAACAAGAAGGGGAAACAAATTAGTCAACACTACTTAGTGCTAGTAAACATTGAAACAAACATAGAATAATACATACCAATGTTACAGACATCCATATACAATATTAATTGCATACATATACAATTTATATATATATATATATATATATATATATATATATATATATATATATATATATATATATATATATATAATAGAATTTCTAAATAAGTCTAATACATATGGCATAAATAAATATTTAGATATTTATATACACTTAATGTCAAAAATAATAAAAGTAAAAAACCAAAAAACACAAATTAACACTAGATGCATAAATAGTAATTTGTGATTAAATATAAATACTCAATCGAATTGAGTTGCCATTTTAATAACGCATTGTTCTCAGTACTTTCTTATAAAACCTGTGTTTAAATTACAATTTTGGTAAAATTAAAGCATTTCTAATGTTTTGATCCATAATCTATAAATTGGTTTAATTTGCTAGTTTACATGTATTATACATATAACGGAAATTTTAGTTTGCTGTAAGGTGAATGCTGGTTTGAAATATCCCAAAATTTTATTAGTGAAAAATATCTTATGAAATATGAAACATCGTCATGATTAGATTATGAAATTTTGTATTTCATAGTCGAATAATTATCATTATGAATATTTGCTACCCATTTAATTTGTGAATCGATTATATATATTAATGAGTGGTTTATATCATTAAATAAGACATTGTAGTATATATAATGACTTAATACTAGAGTTAACCAACATTGATTTCATTTTAGAATTTTCAAAATTGCCTACATGTGAAATAGTTTTAATTCCCATTGCCATTTTGCGTAACACTGACGTATGTGCCTTGAATAGCTCAATTTATTATCGATTGTTACTCCAAGATGTTTGAAGTATTCGATTTGAGTAATTTTTGAAAAATTTAAAATGTGTGATTGATTATCTTTGTGAAAGGTAGACATAACACAGAATTTTGTTTTGGAGGGATTTACAGTGAAATGGTGCATATTAAATACTTTAGCAGTTGAGAGAGATTGAATTCTAATTTACCAATTGATGTTTCAACTGGATTATCATGTGTGTATATACACGTGTGGTCAGCACCCTGCACTATTCCATAATCATTGCTTAAATTGCTATTTAAATCATTTATATACAACGAGAAAAATATATACATAATTTACACGAAAATATTAATTACACTTACATTCGAACAATTCAGGCCTATCTGATTTATATAATTGTGTTATTTTAGTAGTTAAAGGTTTTAAGAGACCTGGCATTCTTAAATTCTGTAGGCAATTCATTCCAAAGACGGATTGAGAAATTAATTAAACAATTTTGCATTTGTTTTTTGCGATTTTGTTTCCTTATAAGTAAGGAAAATTTGGAGTTTTAAAATTGGGTAAATTTGTTGAATTTAAGAATTTTTGTAGAAAGGACATAAAGATGTTTTATAAATTGTAATTATTGGCTTCGAAAAGTTTTGTTTGAATTCATTGTAACCTGATCGTTTTTTCTTAATATCAATTGCCCAATTTGTTTGTATTTCAAATTTTTTGAGATAGTGTGTTTAAATTCCTGTATATAATCTATAAACTTAATTTAGATGATTTAATACTAAGACATGAATAAGCTGGATTTTTCCATTACTACTAATTGCAACTGGCATTTTTTACTATGTTATCTAATTGCTTATGAAAATTTAAGTTTATGTCGACAATAACCCCTAGTTATTTAAAATGAGCAATGTGTTTTATAGTTTCTTATTGAAACTTAGTTTGCATTTGGATATGTCTGTTTTACTATTTTTACTTTTAGTTCCCAAAATTTGAAAAATTTGTATTCTATTGTATAGTAAAGAATTTGTAAGCACCAAGTTAATTTGTATCAACATTTCACAAAAAGTCTAATGCAAAACTAAATTTAATTCTCTGTCTGAGCCTATTTTAAAGAAGCAGAATTTGCCATTCTATAAAAACCCTGATCCATATTCGTTTCCATCACATGATCGTATTTTAACGCATAAAAGGATTAATAGTAAAAGAGTTGACTTCATCACAGTCTTTAGAAAGCTTCCTTCAGAAGTGAAAGTCGGTTCATGTCATATTTCAACAGCATAAATTATTTTATTAAATTCATTCCAAAGACGGATTGAGAAATTAATTTTGTTTGCCTTATAACTAAGGTGCATTTACTATGAAAATTTGGAGTTTTAAAATTGGGTAAATTTGTTGAATTAATTGTAAGGAGCGATTTTTTTTAGAATTTTTGTAGAAAAGACATAAATTTTTTTTATAAATTGTCATTATTGCCTTCGAAAAGTTTTCTTTGAAATAACCCCTAGATATTTTAAATGTGCAATGCGTTTTATAGTTTCTTATTGAAACATAGTGTGCATTTGGATTTGTCTGTTTTACTATTTTTACATTTTTTATACAAAATTGTGTTTTTGAAGTATTCATTGTTAGTTTGTGTGATGCATAAAATTTTGCTAAAGTTGCACAAATTTTTTTATTTATATCTATTGAATCTTCGACAGAGTTACTAGAACACCTTTGTAAGTTTAAACCAAGTAAGAAAATAAACAATTTACCTTTACACTTTGAAAAAGATCACTTAATTAGCACCCTACTAAATTTATACTATTAGAGTAGAAACCAATGTGTTATAACTTTCTAAGAAGAATATAGTGATCAATGGAATCAAATGCTTTAGATATATTGATTGAAGCATTTGTAACAAAATTGTTATTATCGAGATAAGATCTCAGTAGCGTAAAGTAAAGCATCAGAAGTGGAGTGAGCTTTGCTAAAGCCCAATTGAGTATACGAAAGAATTGATTTGTTATGGGAGATAAGTATTTATTTAATCAAATATTAGTTTCTTAAAGATGTTTGCAAAAGGCTAGTGATTGCAACATTTCTTTTATCTGTGGGAGTAACATTAGCTAATTTTAAAATTGATAGAAAGGTATTTACTTTTATGCAGTGATTGATGATATGGCTTAAAGGCCTACTAATGAATTTTGATTTATTAACATTTAGCTTATTTATTGCTTGAAGGACTTCGTATCGAGTTATAAATCGGAATGAAAAAGAATTTTGAGGGATTTCGTAGTTTGATTTTTTAAGTGTAAGTGGCACCAAAGGTCACAAGAATTTGCCTATATATTATATTATATATGTATATATATATAAATTTCGTGTAACGTCATTCCCAAAAGTTGAAAAATTTGTATTCTATTGTATATTAAATAATTTTACCTAATTAAATATTTTTTTGCCGATATATTATATTATATATATATATATATATATATATATAAATTTCGTGTGACGTCATGTACAGTAAATAATTTTACCTAATTAAATATTTGTAAGCACCTAGTTAATTTGTATCAACATTTCACATAAAGTCTAGAGACAAAACTAAATTTAATTCTTTGTCGGAGTCTATTTTAAAAGAGGAGAATTTGCCATTCTATAAAAACCCTGATCCATATTGGTTTCCATCACATGATCGTATTCTAACGCATAAAATTATTAATAGTATAAGACTTGACTTCATCACATTCTTTAGAAAGTCTCCTTCAGAAGTGAAAGTGAAGTGTCGGTTCATGTCATATTTCAACATAAATTATTTTATTAAATTAAGATATACTTATAAATTTCAATTAGGCAGGATCTTACTTTTAGGTTTGATTTACCGTTACTTTATTAGTTATTCATGTATTTTTTATACTATGTTTTTACTAGTTACAGAGATCATATCTAAATCAATTATTGTTTGTGTGAATTTATTCATAGTGAAAAACGTAGAATCAATTTTAGTTGAATAATTTTGTAATTTTTCTGCTACTACTGTTTTTAAGTAATGTCATACAGTGCAATGTCCTCCCTCAACCCCTCTTCTCCTAATATTACAATTACAAAAAAACGTCCTTAAATGTTACCATTTGAACCTGAAAATTACTCTTAATTAGTATATAGTAGATAACAATATGTACCTTCTCCCATCCCAATTAGAAATTCGTTCCATCACCACTATTGTCAGTCAGCTTGAATTGGATTGTAGCCTGATTTATAGTGTTATGAGAGACACAAACGACAGTAATAGTTCCTGTTGACTTTGTTTGAGGGTCACCCATATGACTAGAAAGTTTTTAGAAAAACTTTAAGTTTTGTATTTAGTTTCTAGTCTTACATATACTAACCCAAATCTAACTTAAAACACTAATTAAGGATTTTTACTTATTTTTGTTCTTGATACATTGTATCACTATAAACGTTATATTTAGAAACATCTGAGACAGATTAAATCAAATTGCAATCAATTGCAATTAAAACGTCAGGTTGTTGTTTAATGCCCATACAATTAAATGGAAGAGAATTACAAGTCTTAATAATTTGATTAAGTATTGCGTACTTTGTTATTTTTCTACAATAATTTAGTTTGAAGTGATTAATATATTGATTACATGAGACAATGCCTTCGAAATTTTAAGACTCATGTGTGACAAGAATTTAAATACCGATTATCAGAAGTAGATTTATGATTAGATGAGATTCTAATGATTGCACAAGTTTCTTTGCCGCTTTCCATTCTCTAAGTGTATAAAATATATTTCAAAAATACTTAATTAACAAAATCTTTGTTTAATTCTAAAAACTAGAATTGGAATAACGTCTGCGTTAAAATTTCTTTATTGCATTACAGGAAATATTTCTGGCTACAAAATATTTCTGTCACGCGAAAATTGATTCGCGTACTATCATTAGCAATTGCTCTAAATTTTTATGTTTGTTAGATGTTAGGCAATTTGCACTTTATTCGCCCAAATATTTTCGCCTTGAGATGTTACCCAAGCAACAAGGAATCATGGAAATGATGTCCCACTATTGTTTCAATTTGTTGGTATTTGGTTACTGGGCCACTAATAGTAAATTGCTAAATCCAACAATGTGCCAATAATGGAGAACTTTTAAGCATTTTTCCATAAAATATGAAATAAACATATATAAATTAATTACAATGACTATGGAGACATTTTCTAAACAAACTATAGTTTATTGAAAAAATTATTTATATTTATTGTTTATAATGCAAACTCATTTAAAATTATTTGATGAATTTTTTTGAATTTGCTCAAATAATCTTTATTATTGGCGTATAGGCCAGCAATGGGCCAAGTAGCCAAATGCATAATGACTGATAAAAGAAGTAATAATGGGACACCAATAGCACATGAATTACTAGTAAACAAAAGGAAATGTTTTACAATGAAAGATAAAAAGATTTTTAGTTTAAAGAATGCTGTGAGGTACAAATTTGCTTTAAATTACTGAGGAAATAGGCGCTTTAATTTCCCCTTAATTTTGTAAATTTAGTCATTTGATTATAAATGAATGCATTGAATCGTATGTTTACTATTACTACTTGTAAACAACATTTACTCAGTTATTAGATAGTGTGAAAACATTTTTTATTAGAAATAACTACTGTGAAACCATATAATTACTTTTAGAATTAGATAAAAAACTGAAAAATCAAACTGTTACATTAATTCAATCTTTCATTGAAAACTACAGGTAGCAATTGTAAAAAATGAGTAGATGATTCCTTTGCATGGGACATCCATTTCGTTATCAACATAAAAAATTTATACAAAATGCCAGGAAATGTCAACCTTAAATCATTGGAGTGAAAACTCAAGAAACACTACTCCAATTTCAACACTTTCATCCAAGTCTGTTAATAATCCATTATTTGATAAGGAGTTCGACAAAGATCTATTCTTGCAGTGCCTGACTTATCCTTTCATTAATTTTAAAATATACATTAAGCAAAATAAAGGATTACGAAGAGTTAATAGTTAATAATATATATATATATATA
>CABFPE010000164.1:928082-945556 GCA_900660155.1 Hofstenia miamia | reverse complement strand
ACCTAATACAACTAAAAAGAATAATAGATGCATTAGTAAGGAGTAACTTATTTCATCGAGCCCTTCTTACTAAGTTCAGAATAAATCTACACTTTTCAATTCCCAAATGCGGCGTTTTATACTTGAGGATTTATAGTAATTACTGGGTTGCTATTTCTTACCTAAAAATGCAAACTTTCACCTTTTAAATAAACATTATTTACCAAAATCATATTTTTTTTGAAATTATTTGATCTAAATTTTTTTTATTTCTGAACTAAAAAGTTAAAATTGAAGACAAAAATGATATTTCATTTTTTGCGGTCATAGCATACCATGATTATTTCAATTATATGACATTTTCAGAGTTCCTATGCAAAATGGAATTGATTTATAAATTTTGACATTATTGACATTTGATAGTAGTTACAAATTTGCATGAATTTTGTTGAAAATTAGGTTCTGACAAGAAGAATAGAACTCTTAGCTGCACCATAGAAGCATGTTGAACATCAAAATACAGAAATGCTATATATCATCAGTTTATTAAAATTTTTTTGAGTTTTTAAACTTGTTATATTCTAGACTTCATACAGAAATATTTAAGGTTTTCATTGTGCAAGTATTGACCTGAGCGATTGCATACAATACACATACTTTTTAATAAAATACCTATCAATTTTTAGGCAAGATGCCGAGTTATCAGTATTGTCAAAATACCGCAGTATCAGTATACTGCCGGGCACTAATATATATTGTAGCATAAACCCATGAAATCAAAATTCAACAAAGAACGAAGAAAAGAAAAGACAATGTAAATGGTATGATGACTAAAGCAACTATCAATACAGGTGCAGTAAAATCAATAATAATGGACAAATGTGCAATGAAACTAGGATTTGATAGAAACAACTTAAAGAAATCTCTAAACAGGTTGATTAACACATCAGGCAAATACATTGATACAAAAGGAATGCTAGAAAGAGTTAGTATGCGAATTTTGAAAAACACATTTGAACAGTCTCTAATAGTTTTCAATATCCACAAAAAATTATTACCTTACAAGGAAATTTTGGGAGACGATTTTCTATCTAAAAACAAATTCATCATCAACTATGGCAATAGAACAATGAAAGTACAAGAGGAGGAGATCGAGATCAAGCAAAAACATGAAAATCAGAAGATACTATTTGAACTCACAGAAGACATAAAACTACAACCATACAACTGGAAGATGCATACAATTAGAACAGAAAAAACATTATTGTGGAAATCATATTACATGAACAAACAGGATGAATGCCAAAGAAGAAGAAAGAATACCTGAAATAAAAGGAGAAGACTATGAACACTTACAAAAGGACAAGAGAGGGAAATTACAGCAATTGTTAATGAAACAAAGTGGAATATTCAACATTGGCGAAATTAGAGTGGGTCAAGCACTTAAAAACTCACAAAATTTTAACAACAACTGATAAACTGATAAAATTGCCAGTGTGGAGAGTACCCAAGCAATTGAAAGACAAATACAATAAGATCTTGAATGAGCTCATAGACAACTGAATAATATGACCAAGCAAAAGACCATATGCAGCCCCCACAGTATTTGTGAAGCAAGGACAGAAACATAGATTATGCATAGACTTTTGAAAGCTAAATGAGATCACAAAGAAAGACTCATACACACTACCGAGAATTGAAGACATGCTGTACAAAGCGAGTAATCATAGATACTTTACAGTAATAGATCTTTGCAAAGCATACTGACAGGTGCAAATGGAACCAAATGATGTAGAAAAAACAGCTTTTATAACACCATTTGGACTCTACAAATGGATTTACATGGATTTCGGCTTATGCAATGCACCAGCAACATTTTAGCAGTATATCACAAAAGTTATCAAAAACAAATAGCATAAAATTGAAGTATATATATATATATATATATATATATATATAATATGTCGCTATGTACCTACAAATTTCGAAAAAAGTGTACATAGCGACATATTGGGGCGTACATAGCGACATATGAAAAAAAATGAGTAGAAATCTGCAGAAAAAATTGCTGCATGACATTGGTTGTTTGTGAATCGCTATATTTATTAAAATTCGAACAATGTTTGTGCAATACACTATAAGTTAGCCAACTTCCGGCTGAATTATTTACTAAATTTTTGAGTAATTATAGAGCTGTACTTAGGCTGCTCTTTTCAATAAAATTTGTGTTTGTTCCAAAACAGGGTTTCAAATAGGAGTCTGTACATCCATTGAGACCACTGAGGGCGTGATTATCATATTATCATTACAATTTTTTTAACAACAAAAAATCTTGCTGGTACATAGCGACATATATAAATTTTGCGATGTGTACATAGCGACATATATAATTTTTTAAGCGTACATAGCGACATAGTATATATATATATATATATATATATATTTCCCGCTTTTTGCTATGGAAAATGCAAAAACATTTGATTTGACGGGAAACGGTCCGAAATTTCTAAGGCATTTAGCGGGAATCGTACTTTTTCCCCAAAATCATATTTTTTGGCCATTGCTCCCGCAGTATTCACTCGAACCTAAATATATTTACCAAGGCGGTAGGTAAATTAGAGAGAAACTACCCTGCTATATATATATATATATATATATATATATATATATATGCATCGAACTAAATGTAAATTAAATTTTTCCGCATGATCGGGTTCTATTTCTCTTTAATAAAAAGTACACTATTTTATTCTCTATACTTTCGTAAACGCATTTGACACAAAAACTGTATTTGAAAGGACTAATCTTGGCACATATTTTTAATCATGTATTCCCACTACTAAATGTCGTTGTTCGAAAAACCTTGGTTATGCCGACTTCCTCTAGCTGTTGAAATGTTAGTCGTCCTTAAGGAATTTTCGATTTGATTTTTTTGTATAGCAATTTTATACAGTATATTTTAATATTTTTTCTACACTTTCTATTTTCCTGCTACCAGTCTTTAGTAATATGGTGATAATTTGATTAAAAGTATGCGGCTGAATGCGGGCCAAAAGTGAAAAAATGTGAGTTGCATGCTGTTTTGATTTTTGGAAATCCACATGGGTTGCGGCCTGGGTTTCGCCAAATTTTGAGAAAATACGTGGGCTGCGGAACGGAATGGGCCAAAAAATATGCTGCAGATTTACGTACAATGAAACTGCTTTTACTAATTCTTTGCATTATCAAAATTGCAGTAATATACATGAGTCAATGAAACGATGATTTTAAATATACAAATAACTTTGAAAAATTATTATCGAAAAAAACTTTCTTCGCTTACAGTTTAAGATAGCAAGTGAAAACAGTAATTCAGTAATTTCCATTTTGAAAACAATATTCACGAGCGCACGAATTTCTTGTAATGATCTTCTGTTGATTTCTCCAAGACTTAAGGGTAACTTGCTACGGGATGTCTTGCATTTTTCTAAAATTGGCCAATAATATACAACTTTTGTAACTTCCCAAAGAATCCAATGTATAGTGATCCGAATTGAAAGCGCCTATGCGCTTTTTCAGGGCAACTATCAACTGATCTAATATACCGTAAGAGACTTCTATTCTAAATTTAATGCTAGCAGTTTTATCATATCTGTTATCGCACTATCAAATTGGTGCCTTTTCCGGATGCGTTTTATTTATTCATTGTAGAATTCAGCTAATTAATATCCAAAGTATAATTTTGTAGAGAAATACGGGTCGTTTAAATTTCTGATTAATATAATATGTTTCCAAAGTTCAAGCAAAACAACATTATCAAATTCTTTCAATTCCGCCAACAAATTAGCAGTTTTAAATCCTGTGTTCTGTACAAGGCGATCTATTGGGCGATCTTTCAATCAACATATGAAATCAATTCTTCGAGAACCTCAATAATTTGTACAGACGTCTTAGATAATGCTATGGTAGCTTCACACCTATTCCCCCATTTTGTATCAGACAGTCGCTTCAAACTGGACAAACCTAATGGATATACTTTTTCGATAAATGATTCAACACGAGAGTTGTTAATAAAGTTTAGTGCTTATTCGCACTGACCGTCCAAATAGTTTAAATGCAATTTATTATCCATTTAAATTTTTTCATTTGTTAAAAATGTTCCAAATCTGTTTATATATAACTAATAAGTAAGATTATTGAGTAGATGAAAGAATACTATATATATATATATATATCTATGACATTATAGTAATGAGTGACACAGTGGAGGAACACTTAGACAAGCTAGACTGAACATTGAAAATATTAAAAGAAGCTGAATTAAGAGTAAATGGGAACAAATGTGACATACTGAAAGAAAAAGTTGTATTCTTTGGACCAATAATATCAAAAGGCCAGTTAAGCATGAAAGATAATGCACAAGAAATGATAAGAAAAAACGGAAAACCTAATAACAAAAAGGACCTACAAAGAATAATGGGATTCTTCAATTTCTATGGGTCATTCATACCTAATATAGCAGGGAAAACTGTGAAAATGACAAATTTGATGAAGAAGTCAGTACCCTTTGAGTGGACATGAGAACAACAAGAGGAGTTTAATAACATAAAACATGAACTTTCAAAATTGCCTTACCTGAATACGCCGGGTTATACAAAGGAATTTAAAGTAGCCATAGGAGCAACGCTAGGACAAATAAAAGATGGAAAAGAACTATTGGTACAATTTTTCAATAGAAAATTGAAACCGAATGAAGAAAATTATGTGTCAAGGAAGTTGGAGATGATTGCATTAATTGAAAGCATAAAAAAGTTCAGACATTTCCTAATAGGAAAAAAATTCAGAGTAAGAACCAACAACAGTGGTTTTGCATGGCTTAAGAAATTTTCAGGAGACAAATCATCAATTGTGTCTAGATGGATCAAGTACTTGAATGAGTTAACATTTACAATAGAACATAGAAAGGGAAAACTACATAGTAACGCAGATTTTTGGACATCACTCCCAGAATACCAGAGAGATCTGGAAAAAATGAAGGACACAAAATCAAATTTCAATTCCTTCTACACAATGAGTATGAACAACTCCCAGAAATAAACATTGATAAGAAAGGGAAGCAATAACACCTATCATGCTAAAGGAAGAGATCACAGTAGATGAAATCACAGCAAAACAAAAAGAAGATATCACACTAAGGGAGATAAGACAAAAAGTGAAAATCTGGAGTATAAAATGTCCAAAACAGCGGAAAACTACTACAGTAAATATAATTGGAAATTGAATGAAAACGATCTCTTATATGTAACTGGAAAAGCAAACAGAATAGCGATACCCAAATACTATAAGAGGGATATAGTGAGAAGAATTCATGAATGAGGACACTTAGGAATTACACAAACAGAAATGACATTGTAGGACATCATACACAAATGCACTACTTGCCTCTTGAACAATAAACAGCATTTCCCCACACAAAGAGCGCCTTTAGAGTAAATAATTGCAAAAAGACCAAATGAAGTGGTACACATAGACCTTGGAATGTTGTCCAGAGATGAAGAAGAATATCAATATGTATTAGTAATCATAGATAATTTCATGCAATACGCAAGAATAATACTCATGAAGAACGCAACTGCTGAAGAAACTGCAAACATAATACTAAAAGAGTGGATTTTGAAAAAAGGCCCAATGGAAAAAATCATAGCAGAGAAAGGTATGCAATTCAAAAGCACACTCTTCCAAGAACTAACAAAATTATTAGAAATAATAAGTGAATACACAACAGCATATCTTTCTCAAAAAATGACACTGTTGAGATATTTAACAGAACATTAATAAAACTGATCAGAGTAGCCACATCAAGGAGAGGTGGAAGCAAGTGGCAAACAGTGATACAGATGACAGAATATTTCTACAATACATCAGTACACTCAACCACACGAATCACTGCATTTAAAGCAATGTATGGCAGAGAAGTGGCAACACCACTATACATGCAATTTGCAGCTATTCACGAAATGATGTGTCACAACATAAAGAAATCAGCAACTAGACAACAGAGGAATTACAATAAAAAAATCTATGGACAATCGCACAAAGTAGGAGATAAAGTATATGCATTTACACCTATTAAAGTGACAGATGTAAACCAAGTTAGAAAATTAAAAAGTGTATGGGCAGATCCATACACACTTAAAAAAGTATTAGATAATAACAAATGTGTATTAAATAATGACAGGACACTACATTTTCAAAACCCGAAAAGAGTATTTTACTTAATTACGGTTTTAAATTTTTTCGAAGTCAACTAATATTACTTAATCATGGCAGGCATTTTCAAAATTTTGAATAAACTGATATTTCTAAAAATGCGGGAATAAATTAGAAATAAAGTCAATGAATAATGTACATTTGTGTTTCAAAAATCAAATACATAACATAATAATATATATTAAAATCATTTTCAATGTCAAAGTTAAGAAGAGTTAAGAAAAATAACTCACACCTCACACCAAGGGGTTGACATTTTTCAGACCAGCATTCAGCATTAATGCCTCTAGCAATGTAGACCACTGTTTAAATGATATGTAATCATATTTAATGATTATTGTCTTACTGTATTTATAATATAGCATCAAATGAAAATTTCATATTCTACGTATTTAAAGTTTGACCCCTAGCCCGTCCTCCATTGAAATTATGACACTGATTTTCAGCACAGGCCTTCTAAGACCCTTGTTTTATATGATAAATTTTTTTCCTGCTATGTTTTATTGCTACAGTGTACCCTGCTGATGAAAAATCAATAAAACTGCTCGTAGTTCTAAAGTGTATAGGGGCCGTGTAACAGACAAAAATTTTTTCACCCTAACATT
The DNA here is from genome assembly GCA_900660155.1 of Hofstenia miamia. Taxonomy (NCBI): domain Eukaryota; kingdom Metazoa; phylum Xenacoelomorpha; order Acoela; family Hofsteniidae; genus Hofstenia; species Hofstenia miamia. The sequence continues at coordinate 938,723 of CABFPE010000164.1, read as the reverse complement.
TTTTGCCAACCCTGATCCTTAACAATGACGACTCAATTAATTTAATTGCATAAATATATGGATATCTATCAAAATATTGACTAATTTAATTGCATGTTGCACCAAAACCTAACAATTTTTGCTAAAATGAATTTTTCAGCCTCCTTTGAAACAAGCTCTGATCAAAAAAATTATTCCTCCTTAATTTTATCTTATTCTCAGATAGTTTTCAGGAAAAGTCCGATAAAATCAGCTAGATAAATTAATTTCAAGCAAAGTTATCAACAGAAACAACATGGGGCTTACTTGTCCTGTCAGTGCATTATTTACAGTGTAATTGATTAATGTTTAAGGAATGATTTCAGTTATAATTTCATCGATGTTATTGATGTTGATCTTTAAACCTTTAGAATTAGGGCTTAGCCTAGCTATTTCGAGTATCAATTACTGGGCTTTGTAGTAATTTTTACTGTATCAGCACTAGGCTTTTGCTAAATCAAGTTGCTCCTGAAATTTTGATTATGGAATGTGTCATTGCATGGATTTTGATGTGCTACCACAACAAACAATAAATTAATAAATTACGAAAAAATTCTCAAATTGTTATGTGAGAACAATGAAATTTTGTGAATATGTCTAATGAAAATTATTTGAGTTGGATAAAAAGATTGTGCATTAGGTTTTCATACTAACTGACAACTTCTACTCAAAATTCTGCCAATGATTTTGAAAATGTATTTAACATGCATAATTGTTAGTTTTGAGCTCATTATCAATATTCCCCCTCAATTACCTAAATTTTTAAGACGTTTTTATGTATTCAAAGATGAAATACAATTGCTAAGATATGAGGCTCAATATAGTGATATATCATTCTAAAATATAGTGTTTGTGGAACAATTAATATTTTAGATTAGAATTCAGCAAAACAATTGACTGATCAATGGGCAATACATTGGTAGATAGAACCTTTGGCAAAAATACAGGATTAATAAAAATAGTGTCTTAAGTACTCACTAACCCATTAAAGAGTTACATCTTTGAATCACAACACCATATAACTTAAAATGTTAGAGTCCATTTAATGGATTCAGTTTCAAGACATTTATCTGCAAGTCACACTTTGCATGAGTAGTTCAAGAGGCTGAGACCTTATGCCACTTTTTTCTGATTGATCGAGAGATGGGGGGAGGGAGGATGTTACTTTTTTCTCTGATTGGTTGAGAGTGGCGGCATTTGACCCTTGTGAGCCCATGGACATTGACTGGGAGGTGTTGCAGTGACATCATTTAACTTTTGTAATCATGTACCTTTACTAGTTTTTATGGTATTTATGTGGCCTAACATAGTTTACATGTTTTATTTTACTTTATATACTAGCTTTTTATTAATATACATGAAAATGTATAGTCACTAATTCATTTACTTTACTAGTGACTTACTTATTTTATCTGGTCTAACTTAGTTTGCATGTTTTATTTTACTTTAAATACTGATTTTTATTAATACATATGACATTGTACAGTACGATTTATACATATACATGCTTTCATTAATGCATTATTATGATATTAGTTTTACACAATAGATTTTTCCCTGTATTTATTTTTGATTTATACGGATTTTCAGGGATGTATGCATTTGCTGACTGTTACATCTTTTGTTGATTTTGCACGTTTTTAAGTTTATTTGGTTTATGATTCATGCATGGCTGTATACATTGCATGGATTTTCCACTTTATTCATTTATTTCACTTAATGTGGTTTGTCACTTTTTACACATTTTTAGACTTTTCAAAGGCTTTTCCACTTTATCCTTTTTTCACTTAAATTTTACACACATGAAGTTTTAATCACTTTAACATTTATCAAGATTAAATAAAACATTTTCAAATCATTAGATACTAGAATTCTTTCAATACACAAAAGATTTTTTTTTATAAATTGGAAATACCTCAATTATAATCACAACATGTTTTTCCCAAATTTATGTAAATGATAGAAACGTTTTCCTCTCTCTTAGTTTTTATGGTCTTTTCATTTTCCACATTTGTGACTTAAATTTGTTTTCTTAACATATTTTTCTCTTAGTTTAGTGTTAAAAGTAAAATATCTTTTCATCATTGAACAAAATGAAAATTTCATTACAGTATTATTTTAAACATTTAAGAACAAGAAAGAAAAACCTACATACAAAAAAATATGACTATTCTTTAGTGTAAATTCAGATTTTATTTTCCTATTTTAAAGAATGAATTGTTGTGTTATTTAATATCACATACAAATATAACTTTTAAGACATTCTACAAATCAATAATTGTCATAGTAATTGCAGTTGTATAATAGTTTAGTCATTTTAATATAAAAACTTTATAATTATTGCAAAAAATATAAACATTTCAATACATTGAATACAATCAAAATTTACAAAGTTTTGCATTGTTTCACAGAAAGTACATGTGTTTAAAAAATGATATGTTTATTAGTCTTTACATAATAAACATTTGTTTGATTTCCCAAATAGTATTAAGCATTTATGAGATATCAACTAAAATAACCATATTTTACAATAAATAAATACCTCAGCTTGACACAAAGTGCATGAAGTAAAAAATTATCAGTTTTCTTGCTTTTTCAAAATAATAAATTGTATGAATTTTCAAATGCTCATGAGATGCATAATTCTGAGAAAATTAGATAATAACACACATATTGTATAAATGTTAAAAAAAGAAATATAGAAATCATTTCTAACATTATTCTTAACATCTGAATGTATGTATTGATCTACAAAGTAGAAATTTCTAATCTAAAAACAAAATGCTTTCAATGTTATACACAGATTTACATTGATAAAGGCGTTAACATTCGCATTTTTCTTCAGTCAATTAGTATTTTATGATAATTGCAAATTAATACATAATGCTATTCCAAATCGAATGAATTAGATGCCATGAAACTTGGAAACATATTATAATTGCTAAAAATTGTATTTTCAGAAAAATTTGTATTTTCATAAAAAATACGTTTATACAAAAATTGATTAAACTTGTTGATTTTAGAAAACAAAATCCTCTTACACAGTTTGCAAAATAGCATTAAACACTCATGAAATTGAAAAATTTTTATGGTGATTAAAGTAATTTTACATGATATATAACTTGAAGTTGAAAAAAGCAAAGTTTTTAAATTGAAAGTGAATATCAAAGCTATATAAAATAAATTTAAGTATACATATAGAACTCAAAACAATTAATCTAATTAATATATATTTCTAATTTTTTATGAGATTATATAAACACAACAGCAATTGTTAAAAGATTTAAACAATATTTTGTAAATTACCTAGGTATTAAATCAACTTAGGAACATTTTTAGAATACGAGATAGTGTGATATATTTATAATTATAGAAATAAAAAGCATAAATTACAATTATCAGAAGTAGATAAAATAAAATAAATGCTTCTTCAAGGCAGTTCACTCATTGTATTCAAATATAAATTATACATCCTGCTTCTTCAAGGCAGTTCACTCATTGTATTCAAATATAAATTATACATCCCGCAATATGCAATTAGGAAAACCAGATTTTAACTCCATTTTCCCATTAAATGTTTTAAAATCATATAGATATTGAGATTTTTTGCAACAATATCTGACATTGTTAAGGTTTCTAAAGGTTAGCATTAGAGAGAATGCAAAATATTTTAAATTTCCAAGTATTTTTCTACAATTTGATCATTTAAAATATGTATATTTTTTACTAGATTTAGCTCCAGTTTTTGATGTATTGCTACGGGTTTTAATACATCTGACACTTTTCCTTTTGTTATGGTTTCACTAGTACATGTTTTAACACATTTGACAAATATTTGTTTTGAATAACACTTTGACTTTGCATGCAGTTTATGTTTCTAAATGCATAGATCTCGAAATTATATTCGAAAAAATGTTAATATTCAAAATATGTGAAAGAAAAATTGGTAATGTTTGAAGTTTTCTTTTTGGATTTATTTTGTCTAGGATGCTTTCAGATTGATGAGTGATTAGAAATAAGTCTCCTTTAAAAATTGATTTTCAACAAGTTTAATACAAATTTTTGTTAACAAAGATATTAAGCATGTAGAAATTTTATGAAATTTTATAGTAATTCATAATCACATGAAAAAAAGTTAGTAAAATTAACTTATTAAAATGTAAAAATAGCTTACATTGTTGAATAAATTCAACTATCGCCACTTGAATTGTTGTAAAAAGTGAATAATACGCTAAAATCAAGATAGCTTTACGTCATAGGCATTGAACAAAATGCAAAATTCATCACAGTGTTAGTATAAACTTTTAAAAACGAGAAAGAAGACGTGCATACACTTAAATTCGACATCTCCTTATTGTATATTCAGATTTTCTCCGTATTTTGAAATGTTAATGGTTTTGTTTTTATGTGTTATATTTTATATCCAAAGTTAATCAAAAGTGGAAAATCTTACAAAGATCTTGGACGTTTCTTAGATATTCTTGGAAAAAACTTGCAAGAACTTGGCAGCTTTAGACGAACTTTATTTAAGCATTTATAAGCCCTCTAACTGTAAGGAAATGTAGTGCAAATTCAATATTAGCATAAAATTATTTGAAATTAAATGCATTTGGTTTATCTTGATGTTTAAATAATTGCTTTGCACTGATGACTGATTATCTTCACACTTTTAAGTAACACACAAGATGAAAATGGGATTATAAGTTAAATATGCAGAGACTCCAGAAGCAACTAAACATTAAGGTGCGGAACATGCTAAGCTTAAATGCATATATATTTTTTAAATTACTTGAATTTTAGGCCAGCTTAACAATTTGATATTTTTATCACTCTTAAATAAACATCAGTTTACATTTTTATAAAATTTACAAAATATATACTGTAATGATAATTATTTTTTTTAATATAGGAATTTAAATGCATTGCTTTTCAAATAGACAGATTATGTAGAGCATGCTTTTAAATTTGAATAATCGAAAGTAGCAAAAGTGTTAATTTCTATTGGTTGATGTGATGGTACCACATTTAATATATTTATATTTCTGTGTACTGTAAATTTCTGGGCAGTGTTTAAAGCTACATGGGCGAACAGCAACTCTGTTAGGACATGAAATAATTTGCATTGATGGGTTGGGTCAAAATTCATGTTCTCAAGGTCTGCTGGCTAAAAAAGTATGCTGGCAATCGCTCAAACATTATTGCACAATGGATGGAATATTTCAACAATTTTCACTTTACCATCAAACTCCACAAGGGCAAACTTCAGACAAATGCTGATATTTGAACAGTGCTACCACAATATCAATGACAACTAAAGAAGGAAACCTGCAAAGCAATGGACATTCATTTTATCCCAGTTTGTCAATACAAAAGTCTGCCTGATGTCAACACAGACAAAAATAGACTTGTGATAATTCCATTCCTATCTATTATGATCAAAGAGGAGATCACTGCTAAGGAAATTGCTAACACCATTTGACATCATTTGGAAACAAATATTGAAATGCCTGTAAGACCATTCATATGTAATGGATAGCATGGCAACATACTATTACCATAAGCACAAATGAAAAGTGACTGAAATTGGCATTCTTTATGCCAGTTCCACAACTCACAACCTAATCACAATGCCAGACAATTGCAAGTGTGACGTCATAATGAAAATCCATGAACAGGGTCACAAAGGAGTAAATGAGCTCATAAGGAAAATGAATCTGACACACAAGACAATATGCGCCAATACACAAAGAGTGCTATCAGACAACAATGTTACTTTTATCAAAAGATTTACAGTGAATCACACAAACCACGAGAAAAAGTGTATGTCTGCACACCTGGCACTGTAACCAACAAAAGCAAGATCAAATACTCACTTTTAAGTGGGATGTGCCACACACTATAACAAATTTGAACTGGACAGCAAAAGCATAAAGCATTTCCAGAATAGAAAACACATAGCATGTGACATTGAAAATGCTCAAATTTCAAAACTAATCAAATTCAAATTAGGAAAAAACAAAAATAACAAATACTATCTTACCCCTGGTTGCTCTTTTGACAACAAGTATAAATGTAAAATCTCTTCTCCTGTCTGATCAGGCATTCAACCTAAATATATTGCTAAATCTAATGTTAATTATAAAGATTGGTCAATTAATTTTGCATCTTTGCCTTTATTTTATGCCATAGGAGAACAACTTGCAAAAGCTTATCAAATCTGCATACTGAGAGTACCTATGTATCTGCTAGCAGAACACTTTCATACACCCACAATGTATTTGAGTCTACCTCAGACGTCTCTATCTGCAGTTCATTCTCAGCTAGCTCTTCCATTCAAACATGGAAAAGGGTGGCCACTTCCACCTTGAAATTAAAAATACCTACTAAATGTTGTGTATTACAACCTCTTTCATTACAATCTATTTCCACTAACAGCAGTCACCAAGAAGAAAGTTTGTTAAACTCACAAGAATCTAATGACTCCAGTAGAAGGAAAACTCATTTACCCCTACTTCATTTCAACATTCAGTAGCAGATACATCACTCACAACAACATATTGGCTGCAACATGAGAAACTATCTCTAACATACTAACAATCAGTGAGAACAAGGTTTCTAATGACACTCTACCAATTACAATAGACACAGATATCTAAAATCTCAACTATGAATATCCACAAAGCACTGTTTAAATTGCCTTCAACAACAACTTTCTCTTAAAAAATCTGCTTAAGCTGATCAAAAATCACAACACATGCAAGTTTCTAGAATACATCAACATTGATTGGGAATCACTCAATCTTGTGTACATTCTCAAAACTGTTGAGGAAAACGACTTGAAAATGGTGCAAAGGATCAATATTGTACTCATAGAAGCCCATGCATTTGATATTAATTTGACTTTATCTACATTGAAACAGAATCACCAATACTGGACAATATATTTGATCTGGAGAAGCTTTAAAAAGCTATTTCTTTCATGGTTTTTTTTAAATATTTATCTGCTTTAGCTACTAGTGAAATAGAAAAGTGATTGAGCCCATTTGCTGCTATTCTAACACTATCTTAAAATAATAAAGATAATTCTAACAAATAGTTTCTTAACAAAATTAATTTAATTTGCAAATAGGTAAACTGCACAAAAATTGAACAAGGAAAGGGAAGCAAATTAGTCAGCATTAATTAGTGCTAGTAAACATTGAAACAAACATAAAATAATAAATACCAATGTGACAGACATCCAAACACAATATTAATCTTATATATACTACCTTTGTAAATCTGGAGTGAAAATTTACTGCAGAATCAAAAAATCTGTTCTGTTAGTATAATAAAGTGTACAATCACAAAACAAAATTCAGCGAAAATATGAGATTTGCAGATATCTTTTACCTGATGTGCCCAAATATACTTTGCATTACTGACTGTAGGTGCTTGAAAAGAATGAGTTTCTTCAATTACAATTTTTTAAAATTCCTAATGACCAGACAATGAAAAGATCAATCAATTAACCCTAACAGCTTTTATATGCAGGTAAACCACATAGACACATTGAGGTGCTGTGCACAAGATCAATATCTGAAATTTACAACAGAGAGCTTTAACATTAGATTGAGTTAAAGTTAATTATATTAAAAATATTTAACAGGTTAAAGGATGACATAAATTTTATAGGAATTTATAATTTGAAAAACTCAATATGTACACAAAAAAAACTTCTTTCAAAATGAAGTAATTGACAAATTTTAAAGACCTATTTCATTTCATAAATTTTTAATATTTAACCTACTTTAGCTATTAGTGAATTAGAAAAGTGATTCAGCACACTTGTTGAACTTCTAGCCAAGGGCGCCGGGAGAAACTTCTTAGAGGGGCAAAAATTTTTTTGCATGTGTTTTTGTAGAAAAAATATTTTATTTTTTTTAGGAAATTTAATCATTTAATTGAAAGAGAATAAGGAACAAGAGAAGCAAGCATTCGATTATCCGAAGTAGTGTGCTAGAATCTTCTTTAATCTCCTATCATATGTGACAAAAATATAAGAACATAGGCCTATGGTTTATTATTTTCTTCCACTCAACTATTTTAGAATCAATATTTACCATATCAGTAGATTTTAAAATAACACCATTATTTTCCATATATTAATCAAAAATTCAACTTAATTTAATAGTTAAATTTAGTTTGGGGTAAATCTGTTAACCCAACAACAACTAGAATAGGATTTTGAGCTCAAATCAAATAGGAAGAACCTGATATTTTGTGACTTTCTCTTTTTTACGTACTTTTTATCTGGACTATATGGGAGCAAAACATTGTTTGTTGTCAGCGTGTCAAGCTTCTTGAAAATATGGGTCTTGGGGAGAATAGCGAATATAAATATACTCTGCCTCCAATTCTTGGATCAAAAGCATTAATTGTAAAAATATCCTGCCAATTAAAGCGTCTAAAAAATATTTTTGTGAAAGCTAATAAGAAATTTACAAATTTTCATATGTAAAAATCTATTTATACAGTCTTAGTCTTTCTTAGAGTAACTTTGTTACCCCATACTTCGCTATGTTAATTTATGGTAGCATTGTTGAAGTGCTAAGGACTTAAAGAATTTTATAGAAAAAAAATTACTGCGCATTTTATGTATTCTTAATAGTATAATTCACAATTTATCTATATACATCAGAATTAAAAATGAATTTATTAGAAGTAGTTTTATGATTCTCTAAGTGTATAAAATACATTTCAAAAGTACTTAATTAACAAAATCATTATTGTTTAATTGTAAAAAATAGAATTGGAATAACGTAAACAAAAGAAAATGTTTTACAATGAAAGATAAAAAGATTTTTAGTTTAAAGAATGCTGTAAGGTACAAATTTGCTTTAGATTACTGAGGCGGTTTAAATTCCTTTTAAATAGACGACATTTTGTAAATTTAGTCATATGAATTTTTGTAGTCGAAGTAAATAGAAAAATAAAATGTTTACTGAATAAAATTGCAGTTTTGGCGTTCATTTCTCCATTATTGATAACAATTCATAATTGGACACTGCATCTATGCCTCAAACACAGAGCGCAAGATAGCAGATATACTTGATAGCATTACATAACGTCTCCAGCATATCAATGCAACATAATCGGCAGCACAACCTGGCCCTCTAGCTCCTCCAATCCATTCTCAACCATCCAACCTTCCAGGGTTCAGTTTCTCGACTTTTATTGTCAGACCGAAATTTCTTCATCAATATCTTCTCCAAATACTCCCTCCAAAAATTGCTAAGAACTTGAAGTTCTCCAACAAAACCTCAACAATTACCACAGCCTATCTAATGACTCCCAATCTATTCTTGCTAAGCATTCTTGTTCATTAACACCCAACCACACATCAAATGCTCAACTAGAATCTTTTGGAATCCCACATCTGTCAATCGCAAAGCCTTGCAGCAACAACTTATTCCACAATAATGCCTCCAACTAGAACCAGCAGCAACAACCTACTCAGTACAATTCCTCACACAGAAACAACCACTGAGAGGGATGGTACCCTCTAACTCTGTAATCAAATTGATTACCGATTTCAATGATGTTCTCCAATCTCAATGTCTGAACTTCTTTTCAACTGCCTTGTCACTTTTTATTGATTAACGTTTTATTCTCGTCTGTTGATGTCATGCCTCACCTCACTCCAGACCCCACTCTGCAAGAAGGGCTTTGAACAAATTTTTAATAAAATCAACTATTTGTTCCTACAATGATGTTGCAATTTGGTGCTACTATTTTATTTATAAACAGTCTCAGAAAAATTTTTTGCAATAGTAAAATAAATGGACAAAACTAAATTTAAGTTTGATTATAAATGATTGCATTAAATCGTAAGTTTACTCTTACTACTTGTAAACAACATTTACTCAGTTATTAGGTAGTCTGAAAACAATGTTTATTAGAAATAACTACTGTGAAGCCATATAATTACTTTTAGCATTAGATACAAAAACTGATAAATAAAACAGTTACAATAATTCAATCTTATCATTGACAACTAACCTACATGTAGCAATTGTAAAAAATGAGTAAATGATTCCTTTGCATGGAACATCCATTTCGTCATCAACAGAAAAAATTTATACAAAATGCCAGGAAATGTCAAAGTCAAGCTTAAATCAATGGAGTGAAAACCCAAGAAACACTACTCCTAATTCAAACTTTCATCCAAACCTGTTAATAATCCATTATTTGACAAGGAATTAGACAAAGAGGTATTCATGCAGTCCCTGACTAATCCTTTCATTAATTTTATAATATAAATTAAGCAAAATAAAGGACTATGAAGAGATATTAGCTTGACCAGAAATGAGGGATTTGTCTACTCATTTTAACCCTGAATTGTGCATATATAAATTATACAATTAATATTAAGCAAGATAATGGATTTTAAAAGCTATTAGTTTGATTTAATGTTCAAAGGAATCTTAAGGACACTAAAGTCATTTTGTCACAGATGCAAAACAAAATACTTAACAGCTAGTAGTTTGAATGAATGCGCCTCTGTTCTTCTCTATCTTAGCCTATTTCCAATAATGTCAAGCTTAGGCACAAAATAATACTTGGAAATGCTTAGGCATAGCG
>CABFPE010000164.1:910080-920989 GCA_900660155.1 Hofstenia miamia | reverse complement strand
CCTTTAAACAGATGTGGGAACCACCATACAATTACCCCAGTGCTTGAACGTTTAGCTTTCCATCAGAATATAAAATAACCTGACAAGAGAAAAAGTAAATCCAAACTAAATTCATTCATCACTAATTTGAACAGTTGAACCATATTTATAGTGCTTTGTAATAAACAACTAAGAACTCAACTAGTTGACAGTTTTCCCTCAGTTTATAGTTCTGCTGATAATTATGCAACGTCAGTGTTAATTAGAATATGCTGTTTGGCCATCTATTGCTTTGCCAAATACTGTTGAGCATAATTTAAGTATTTAAATAGAACTGCACAAAACAATTTACAAAATTAAATAATCAATCATATCATGTGTTTTACATATTAATTATTATAATCATCATTATATTTCTAGTTTCATCCATTCCTTCTCTCATCTTGACCACACATGATATCTTGATTGATTATGTCACAATAAGTTGTCAATAAGTTAAACATTCAATTCAGTTCAAAAGACTGCATAATAGTCAAGCTTTTACAAAGCCTTCATAATACCAGACAAAAGCATTACTCAACTAAAAACTTATCCACATGTAATTTCGAGTTTAATTGCATGTGATTACATTATAATGGAGTAAATATTGATATGTACATATAAATAATTAGTTAAAATTATTGAAAATTCATAGTTATTTTACGTAAATGACCCCATTGAAAGTAGCATGGAAAACATTGATGGGATCATTCCAATATCAAAAGCCTTTGAAAGTTGAATGCTTCCCTGTTCTCTAAGCCTATAGTTGTAAAGAATAGTGAAAAGAACTGTAGTAATGACCAAGTTTAGAAAAAAATGCAGAATGCAATTACAAGACAGGCACAGCAAGGACCATAGATAACTATTCAATGCAGCACAATTATTGTAGTCAGAAGAAATCAAGATGAAAAGAGATGTTTGAATGCTTCCCAGAGATACAACTAACACAGTGAAAATGTTCTCTTCTAGAGTAATATCTTTCGTGATTTGAATCATTGGCTTGCACTAAAATACATTCAAAGTTGACAAATAAAATCATATCAATAAAGGGTTTGCCTATGTATGTATATACATGAATCTGTGAATGTTTGACATTTTTAGATCATATTATATAATTATCTACATTGCTGTTGCATGAAATTTGGAATTATGATTTTGAAAAATAATATCACAGAAATAATGTATAACAACATTTTACTAATTTAATTCTATGGTTATAATGCAATTTTGCTAAAGTCACAGTAAAGATAAATAGATAATTTCCTTTTGCATAATGGTATAAGATATGGATTTAGGATCATTTTAGCTAAACATGCAAATAAAATAGTCAATATTTTGATATACATATATGCATATTTCAAATCTTATTTTCCTAAGAAAATTGATATAACTCATTGTTCATCAGCAAGTAATGGATTTGCTTGACTTGCATGGCTATCTTCATAACTTAATTAAATCATATCAATAAAGGGTTTGCCTATGTATGTATATACATGAATCCATCACGGCTAGAAATCTCTAGATCATATAATATGAATATCTATGAAAAATATTGAATTTGGTGTTGTATTTTCTGTTGGTGATGTATTTTTGTGGATCAGTGAAAACTGTCACATGAGAACTAGCCAACTCTCGGAGTTGGATGGAATTAGAGTGTGAACAAAAAACAACATTTATAAACAAATCAAAAATTTGATTCTAAAATAAGAAATTATAATGAGAAAATCCACTAGATTTAGCAAGTAGTCAAAAATCCAAAATGCTTCTGTGATGTCTATTTAAAGCTTAGTTTTATTTTGATGAAAGCTGGATAATTTATTCCAAACTATTTGAAATTTAGACTATATATCCAATCAAAAATTTTCTGCCACTCTAATGCAACATGTTGCAACACTACTATATAATTTATTGCAGTAAGAAATAATATTTTGCTTTATTTATTATATTTTGTTAAGAATTTTACAAATGAAAATTTTTAAGTTTGAAAAAGAACGATAATGTTCTAAAATGTTAACATTAACTCTTTGTCAAAATGGATCATAGTCACACAGTTTGCTCAAATAATTTCCAATTAGTATGCCCCTTATTGTCTACCACATTTTCAATATTACGTTGCATAAAATTCGAATTGAACCCAAATGGCTGTAGCACACATCTAGGTGCGACTATAAAAATCGTAAAACATTCGGGGAATCAATTCAATTTGACCAAGATTAGAGCCCAAAACTTTAATATACACAAACGGCGTTTTACTTTACAATTAAATCAATCAAAGGCAAAACATTAAGTGATTTCTGTTATTTCTATGAACCAAATATATCAAAAATTTTAGATAAGTCTCAAGCTATTGGTTCATTACTAAGTTTTCGAAACAAATTATACTTCAGAAATTAAGAAATTTTACTATACGCTCTTATTATAAAACAATCATGTATAAAATCACCTTCAAGCGAATTATAAACCGCAATAAATTTTACTTTTTTTAATTAATTTGAGACGATATTAAATAGATTATGTAACAGAGAAAATGAAAACACCAAAAATCTAATATTTCACTGTACAGCAAGAATGCCACAAAAACCTGCAGACATTAAAATATTTTCAGGCTTACTTATTACACTAAACTTTGCAAAAACCATAGAATACTGCATTAAAATCATTGCTCTGCCAAAAGCCTAGCAGACATTATAGGTGTGGTTGCTATATATTTTCACATGTAAATATATTTTGACCTTACGCAATTTCACAATAATAGAAGATTATTACTAGGGCTGTGCATCTAAATATACTTTAACAGGATAAACCAGACTGGATTCCTTCTAAACTTAACCTGATTTTGACTAACTGCTTATACCGGATTCTTAAAAATTTGTGCTTGCATCTATATTCTTGTCCAAGTTAAAAGGAAAGACATATTCAGTTACCACGTGTCAAATCAAATTGTTTTATTCTTATGTGTTAAAATCAAATTAATGCGGATGTAAGTTAATTAGGCAGCATTATCATAGTGGGGAATATGGAAAATTTGTAATTTGATTGATATACAATACTCCTGTAGTTACAAATATAATGAGTAAATCCGCCAAAATACATACCATTGTGGTAAAGATTATAGAATCGATAACATGTATTTAGCATANAAATGAACATATATACCACATCTCTAAAATGTATATATATATATATATATATATGTGTGTTTGTAACGTTAGATTTTTGTGAAGCAAGTATTATGGCGAATAAACGTAGTCTTTTAAAATTTAATGAAGAAAAGATGTGTGATTATACACAAAATGTATTTCATAAAAAAGGATAAAATAGGAAATTTAGAACATTATGAATTAATTGAATTCTAGTTTATATAGCAACAACCAGCTGAATTTAAGGTGTTGGAGTTGAGGAATGCTTTTGCCACAAATTTGAAATTCTTTAAAATTGTGGCACGTTAATGCAGTTCTAAAATTTGAATGTCAGCAATGTAGATTTGGACTAGAAGTACAACAATAGGAATAATTGCACCCTTTCTTACAATTTCTAGTTTTCAACTACCGCAATCATTGTAATCAAGATATTCTGAAAATCAAAGATACTATTACTTAACCTGATTAACCGCCTTTTGCAAATTAACCGCGTTTAACCGGACCAGACCGGTTTAATCGATTTTAACCTTACCGGGTTAATCAGACCGGATCCAGCACAAATTATTACCAGTACTTTTATTACAGAGATTTCCCAAATATATTGCGATGAAGCTGGTGTTTTTTTTTAACACTGAAACTACCAAATGTGTCAAAATTGAAGCAAATTAAAATTTTTGTTTACTTGAACATGTATTCATTAAAAATAGCATCAGTTTTTGCATAACTCTGAAGTGAAGTAGGCTATTTTTCAGCTTTTATTCGTAAGATGCTATAATTGTACAGTGACCTCACAAATCGTGCAGGTCTGGATTTGGTGGGTAGGGGTTGGCGAAATAAATTGGTTCCGATCAGAGTTTAAACTCGTATATTTGGAATCACACCCTTAGTGCGCTATACCACATGCACACCTGGCAATTAATGCATGTAATACGCACAACTAAAAATGTGTCGCTTACCACTTTGATCTTATAGTAAAGCATATTTGAGTGCTTAAACTTAGAGCGATTAATTCTCAGCTGATAACATAGAGTTTGTAATTCATGTTTGCTTAATAATGCTGAATTAGAAACAGAATTCTTTCCAAGTTTATATTGCATAGTTTTTTGATAACATAAATTCTTAAGGATTTCTTTTTAACTTCATCTTGAAATTTATTTGATACCAAAATGATACATTATATTACATAGAAGTAGAGGTGTCTCATAATATACATTGCACAGAATTATTCAACATGTAGAGGTTTTACTCGATTTTAATCCATATTTGTCACTCAATATAAAATGCACACAATTCTGCAGATTTTTAAAATATGTTGTTGCAGTAAAATATCTACTTCCAACACTGCAAAAAGTATTTAACCCATATAAGCATAGCTGCCTAATTTAGTTGTATTAGGTTTATAACAGAAGTCTTAAAAACAAACAATGAGCAATTGCGTACATTTTAGGCTTTAACTTTACACTTTTACTCAAGTGCATCTTACGACCTATTCATTTAGTAATCTTTAAAAGTTTATGATGTCAGAATAAATCAGTTCCTTCAATAAAGTGTGCTGTCTCTAATTTCTATTTGCCAGAATAAGCTATAAAAGTTATTTATAATTTCAAATAGATTCTTAAATTGTCTTCAGCATAATACAATCTTATGAATGGCAATGCAAAATATGATTTTACTAGCGTTTCTTACTACATGTTATGTAGTTATGTTTAGGATAAGCCTGGTTGAGCAATTATAAATTAAAATACTGTATAATAATGAAGCACAGACTTACCTTATTAACTATATATCAAATTTTGTGCACTATTGAAGAAAATGTTTTATGTAAATGAAATTGCTGGTAAGAGTAATACTTGAATTGAACAGTCAACAACTACCAATAATTAATGCTTGTATACATAGTGCCAATATAACTTTGAATTGTAAAGTGATCTTGGCTCTAACTGTATAGAAAGATGAATGAACAATGGCAAATTGAAACATTGATTTGTAATAAATTATGATAGAATTATTTGTAGGAATTAACATCGAGAATATAATATAATTCATCTGTTAAATGCCTACGAGTAATGGTAGTGTGGAATACTCAGGGTTGGCATGTTTTAAACAGGACACTGTTTAAAAACTGTTTTTTGCAGTGTTTTTTCAATGTTTTTTTTCAAATTTATATGGAAAGTTTTTAATATAATTTTTGGTATTTATTTATTCGTACTTTTATAACCGACTTTCTACTGCAAAAATCGAAAAACTTGTGTTTAGTTTACGTGTATGAAATGGAAAATGATTGTTGATAAGTTCATCATAATTCAATGTTTGCTACTATGTGTAAAATTGAGTTCTTTATACCATATCATCAATCACTGCATAAAACTAAAAATGTTACTCCGATATATAAAAGAGATAACTTTAAAAAATGTTTTTTGCACATTTTTTAGAGATCTTTGCCTTTGAAAGTGCTCGGTACACTGTCGATGTTGAGACAACTTTGTTATGAGTTTCTTGCAACTTTGAGTTCAAATGAGTAGTTGATTTCAATGGGTTTTGTGAAGCAATTTTGACAAAAGTCCGTTCATTTCCAGTCAATTTGAGAGGTTGGCAATTTCCTTTCTTCCTTCTTAGCGTGTTCGTTTTAGTCAACTTTTTGAAGTTTGTTTCTGTATAATACTTTTTGAAGTTTGTTTCTGTATAATGTTTTTTGATTTATAAGTAAAGTTATTGCTGAACCTTTCTTGCATCTTGATGAAACATGTTTAGTTAAATTTAATAAAATTCTTGTTCTTATCAGGTGTACTTACAGATACTTTTGCTGATTGTGAGTGATCGCCTATTAATGTATTAGTCCAGAGCAAGGCACTTTAACACTAGAAAGGCCATTACTCCTTCGGATTCTTTTTCATACAGAATTTGAACATAGAAAATTATGTAAAAGAATGAAAAAAAATGCACAATCAAATTCTTTTTTTTTATCAGAGCTATAATTGTAACTTGACTACATATATATATATATATATATATATATATATATATATATATTAAGAAAAGCATTTCATTCTTGATCGCTTAGATTCGAGATTATAAATATTCATTCCTTGATTTCAAAGTTTTCTGTAAAACGCTTAGTCCCAGTTCCCTTCCAACTCACACATGGTCAGGTGGTTTACATTTTAAACATATAACAATTTATTACAAATCGAAGTAAAAAAATACATAATTTATAGGAAACATTAATATAGAAAAACAGAGCACCACAGTCGCACGAAGAATGGAGTAGAGAATAAACGTGGTAAGTATTCCGAATAGAGTTGGCAATACATTCATTAAAATAAGAAAAATGGAGAAACCAATCTGAGTGTTGAATAGGTATTGGATAAGAGCTTGAGGTAGCGCATGGAAGTTGTTCAACCTAAGAGTCTCGAAAAAATATAACTTTTCAGAAGAAATGTAAACAAAGAGCAGCCAAAGAACTGATCCCAGAGCACTGTACATCAAACAAGGCCAGAAATTCAATCTAAATATAACTATTTTAAATCACATATGAATCAAACAGGAAAATTATACGTAAAGCTGCAGAACTAAGATCATGCTATGGATTTATTAAACTAAAGAAAGCTCCACTAATAAACCTAAAATTTAAATTTCAGAAACTTGTTTAATGCCCATACAATTAAAGGGAAGAGAATTACATGTCTTAATACTTTGATTAAGTATTGCGTACTTCGTTATTGTTCTACAATAACTTAGTTTGAAGTGATTAATATATTGATTACATGAGACAATGTTTTCGAAATTAATGAAGCCTATTAAATTTATATTTTAAGACTCATGTGTGACTAGAATTTAAATACCGATTATTAGAATTAGCTTTATGATTAGATGACATTCTAATGATCGCACAGATTTCTTTGCCGTTATCCATTCTCTAAGAGTATAAAATAAATTTCAAAAATAATTAATTAACAAAATCTTTATTGTTTAATTGTAAAAACTAGAATTCGAATAACTTCTGTGTTAAAATTTCTTTATTGCATTACACGAAATATTTCTGGCTACAAAATATTTCTGTCGCGCGAAAATTGATTCACATACTATCTTTTATTTTGTTGGTGGTGATACAGAAAACGATAATGGTATTCTAAAATTAAGCAATTTACTTGCGAATGTGGTCATAAAAGGAAACAGAATACTTCAAAAGGCTACACAAATTTGCTATCTCATATTTTTTCTGCACATACTCATTTCAAAAATGAAATAAAAGAAGTTGTGCCTGTCAATGCGAATCAACAAGGACAAGTAATTCAAAAGACTTTAGACTGTTTTTAACAGGAAAACCTGAAAATCTATACAGTTGGTTGTAGTGGATCATAATGGACAACCATGAATTTACGTTTTGCTAGAAATCTTTAGTCAGTAAATATTCCAATTTGTGTTCAATCTTTAAAAAAGTAGCAGCTTTTGTAGATACTTAAATCTAATCTTAGGAGATTTTTTACAGTACTGCATATTAAAAATATATGTTTTTAAAAAGTTGCATCTCTTCTATTTAATTCCTAACAAGAGAAGTTGAAACGAAAATTTCATCTAATTTACCCAAAATAGTTTTGGCATACTTTTAGATGGTTGGTCTTGCAAAGATACACACTATTTATCCATTTTTGGGTGCTTCTCCATAAATGAAATTGGTTGCTATCATCTTCTTTCCTTTTCACCCTTATCAGATGAGGCAGATCTTGTGCCCGAAAGCCATATTTCATCAATATCTGACGTTTGAATTATTTTTGATAAATTGCTTGGCAATGTAAAATATTTAATTGGTGAAAAATTGCAGTTTAAATAGAAAAATTGCAAAAGACTTGAAAATACCCTTCATTGGTTGTGCAAGTCATCCACTAATTTTAGCTGTTGCAAATTTACATTAACATAAACAACCGAAATTTCAATTCAAAAAATATTACAAAAATTTTTGTTACTTTTGCATCCTTCCATGGGTCATTTTGTTTCTATCTTAACTAAAATTTCAATTATTCACCGAACATTATATATTTAGACAGTATTATATTTAGAAGATAAATTAGAAACCAGTTATTTACAATTCATTTTTTTAGAAAATTTAAGAAACTTTTACTAAAAGGTTATTTGTGCTAATATAAGATTATTCAAAATAATAAAGACATAATTTCTAAAATTTTGGCAATTATGAAGAAACTATCAATAATAAAAGAATTTCTAAAATTTTGGCAATTATGAAGAAACTATCAACAATAAATGTTCTGCAAACTTTCGAAAACTTACATCTCTAAAACCTTTAAAAAAATGATGCACGGTAGAGATCTACTTTCGCAATGTTAGAAAGGTATGTGTTAAGGATTCCAATCATCCGAGAGCATTTTATGAATGATGATGAATACACTTCGCTTCTTCTTTTGCATTTTTTTTTATTATATACACAAAAAGAGTACTCAGATTATGAACTGATATTGTTTTCTTGCTTTTCTATTTACTGTTATTTGCACTCTGCTAGCAAGCAGTTCATTTCATCACTGTACTCAAAATAAAAACACCACTTGCCTCAAACCTAACAACTCGTATTCACAATATGTACAACTATTTACAGAGAAAAAAAGAAAAACAACTAATAGGTTATTGACACACAAAAGAGTTAACATGAATCTTACCATAGGGGATCTAAAAGGGAGACAAATAGGACGGAACAGAAACACACATATATAGAATTGGAAAGATGGGAATTTCACACACAAGTACTTACAATAAAAGAGGCAGTTAAAAACGAAATAAGGACACGTCAATATCTAAAAAGGACTCAGGTTAATAAAAGTAATATACACAAGCTAATCAGAGTTAAAAATTAAAAATTAAACATCCTTAGGGGAAGCAATTGATTTTACTATGTAATTAATGATAGGTGTTAAATCGTCTGCATTTAAGATATCTCCAATGCTTACAAATCCATCAGGTTTGTCCCAAAATCTCTTAACACAATCAAAAATAAGGTGTTTTGTGTTTTCATTAGTTAAATTACATAGCCTACACAAAGGTGTTTCGATTAGGCATGAGTATTAAAACTTATCCCTGTTTATAATACGGTTTAACAAAACCTTATATAGTAATGTTTTATAGTACGGGCGTACTTTACTTACCCTGATTTTATTAAGGATGCTTATAATGGTGTTTCCTGGTGTAAGCCAATAGTTCTCCGCATTTTGAATAATTCTTTTGGTGTTCGGATCTTCACTGTAGCAGAAGTTTGAAAGAATCTTGCCTTTACATTTTGCTTTAAAAGCCAGGGTGTTATTTCACTTTTTGATTATAAAGTTTGAGAGGCAAGTTGGCTCCAACTCTTCGTTATAAATGACACCAGCATTAAAAATTTTTTTATTGTCAATTAGATTCTCCAATTTAGTGCTACAATTTGCATGATTTAATTGGAATTTTAACCCCTGCATAAGTTTAAAGAAGCTTGCCAATGCTTGTATCCACAATACAGCAAAGAAGTCGGCCGTGTATGATCTCTGTTCCTCCACACAGCTTCATTGATAGATGTTTGCACCACGTTACTCTCCACGACTTGAGGTTGATACTGCAACTGGTAAATAAGTTTAGATAATAGTAAGGTATTGAGTGCTTTTGCCTTACCATAGATAGAGATTTTACGATTAGCAATAAAGTTAATTAACAATTTATTATCACCTATGAATTCCTTTAGGTCACTTTTAAAAGGTTCCTTTAAGCTGAATTTAATACCAAGTAGATTTATCATTTCGTGGTTTATAGAGCAGTTGGTTCTCCAGCCACCTGCTCTGAACAATCCAGTGTAAATGGATTTTTTTCATTAATCGTAAGTCCACTAGTCTTACCAAAGTTAGATAGATTTTTTTGCAAAGCACATAAACTAGAGGGGTTAGATACAATAAAAGTTACATCGTCTGCAAAAGCAAGATATTTAATTTCTATATTCTTAAACTTAAACCCTTTCAATTCATTATTATTATTTATAGACCTTAGGAAAGGTTCGATGGATAGATTGAACAGCACGCATGACAGCGGACATCCCTGTCTTACCCCTCTTTTTATTGGTATTTCGGGTGACAAGAAGCCGTTAATAAGGAGATAAGAAGAGTTGTTATTGTACAAGGCTTTAATAAGCTTAATAGTTTGCCCAGGTATCCGCATTTTTTCAAGTATGTAAAATAGGTATTTATGATGAACAGAATCATACGCCTTATTAAAATCGATGTTTAAGATACCTAAGCTTGAGGCTGAGGTGCGACATGAATCTAAGATGATTTGGAGCGTACATATGTTTAGGCAACTTTGTCGGCCTTTTATAAACCCCGTTTGAGTGGAATATATATATTTTTGCATAAGTTTAGAAAATCTTGAATTTAGAATGTGAGAGATAATTTTAATATCATTATTTAGCAGTGAAATAGGACGCCACGATTTCGGAAGCTCAGGGTCACAGCCTTTTTTAGGTATCAGTTTAATTATTGCATTAGACATGCTGCTTGGAATTGTGCCATCATAAAGGATTGAATCAATCAATAATTTAATATACGGAATAAGCATGGTTTTAAACACTTGATAGAAGCTTGAATTTAGACCGTCCAAACCAGGACTGTTCTTAAGTTTACCAATTGCAGAATCTATTTCCAAGTGACTAATTTCTTTTTCTAAACAGTGTCTTTCTTCCTCATTGATTTGTGGGATGTTCAACTCGAAATTCTCTTCTTGTTCCC
>CABFPE010000164.1:824860-871805 GCA_900660155.1 Hofstenia miamia | reverse complement strand
GTTTAGTAGTGGTCTGGATACATCACAGGGAACGATTCTAGGGTCTCTGTGCCAGATCATGAAAGTGCACATATGCTAGGTATAGGGGTTTTTCTCGCGATTAGCCGACTAGCATTTCATTTCTACATGTATTAAATAATTAATTGTCAACAAATGGTTGGATGACCAAACTCTAGGAATTATATTAGTATTATTTTAGATCCAAATTAATGACCTATAATTGACTGATAAAGTGACCGTACATGTAGTAAATTATAAATGTAGGTTAGGAAGTTGTTCGAACAGAATATTTTTAAATAAGCCAATATATTTCGGTAATGGCTACATGTAACTAGTAACAATTCAGGTTGAAAATCGATATAACACTTTCACATAATAGAGTATAAGTCGAATTATGTCGTGCCTTGAGTAAGCACTGGGCTAAAGTAGGGTACACATAAGCTATATCAATTGAGCTGAGAAGTGGCACTCAACCATCGGATGGAGTGGTGAAACTGGATGTGGAGATCCGCTTCGGGCAGATGCCCCTCAGAAGATATTTGCAGAGATTACCGCATGGCTTCGTCACCTAAAAAGTGAACAGTTATTCCTAGGTTACATAAGTTAACAGAAGAAACTAGTCAAGCAGTAATAACAAGTAAATCCTTACCCGCAATAACACAGCTAACGTTATATAGTAACAGTAGATAAACAGTGATAATACCTGGTAGAGGATGTTACATTAGTTTATTCTTATCTTGAAACTTTAATGATTTCAGTTATTTCAAGCTAATATATAATTTAATGCAGGTGCATTTTTAGTCTAAATTAATATATTAAAAACTTATTTACTTATTTATTCGGTAGATAATTGAAAAGCTATGTTCTACATATAAATGCGGAGGCATACTAATTTTAACAATCAGTTTCGAAAAACTAATTTCAGAAATATTTTGAAAAATCGGTCAGACACACTATATGACGTGGCTACCAGCCATGTATAAAAATGGACCATTTGATAATATGTACTAGGCCAGAACTCAGACCAGAATCCAGGAAAAGTACAGAAATAATAAATACCAAAGATAATTAAATATTTTTAGAAATTCTATTTATTTTCTAGTTAGGTGCAGCATTCGTACTTTTGAAGTAATCCAGTTGCAGTGCAGATTAATAATCAAGCAAAAACATCCATTTTTCTAACAATATGCAAATTGGGAATTTTTAAAATATTTTTTAAATTTCTGTACAATGATTTGCTGTGAGGAAATTTTTAAAGCCAGACTCTCATCTAATCCTATAGACTATAGGCTGTAGTTACCACTAAGTTTTATTTAAGTTCCAAGCATACGTGCATTTTCAAATCGAAATTTACTAATCCTCATATATATATATATATATATATATATATCTAAATATATCTAAACCTCTAAATATATGAAGAGAATACAAATTTCCATATTTTGTAGTGATTGAACTTAAATATTACGTTTAATATATAGCTGCAAATTAATATAAAAACTGCTACGGACATCTCAAACTCATCATCTATCAAGAAACGATGGAGCTTGGTTTATAAATGTTATCTAGATTTTCTACGCATTCGATTTAATAGCCAATCAACAAAGAGCAAGAGCCATTCCATGCTGGGCACGTTAATAATATGAATTTTGTTTTCTTAGTAAACCACTAGGCGTCACACATACAGTGACGTACGCAAGAGGGTGATACGGTGGAGCCCCCTCTGTTA
This sequence comes from Hofstenia miamia, assembly GCA_900660155.1. Classification (NCBI taxonomy): domain Eukaryota; kingdom Metazoa; phylum Xenacoelomorpha; order Acoela; family Hofsteniidae; genus Hofstenia; species Hofstenia miamia. The sequence continues at coordinate 870,076 of CABFPE010000164.1, read as the reverse complement.
GGCTTTAAAATTGATTTTTATTGGTTTATTAAAAATATTCCAAAAATTTTAAATTAATTTGTTGAAATGCATTTTTTAGATTTTTTTTAATATTTTCCAAAATTTCAAGGACCTTTGTCCCACTATTGATCACAAACTTGGTCATGGCTCAGACGTCTCTCCCCCTAATTCCACACACATAGGCTCAACAAGTGATCTGAATTGTCATGATTTATGAGTGGCTTGCGAACACAGTTCTGAAATTGATTTTTTTAAAAACCAATTTAGTTTTGGTTTGTTCCAATGATTGCAATTTGTAGAGCAAGTATGTTAAAGAAATTAATGATTAAAATCCCACTGTTACAAATTAAACTCATCAATTATTCAAATCTAAAGTCATAAATATCATATTCAATAAATCGGTTTCAAAATACTAGGCTGCCAATAAGATCTGTTTACACAGGACATAGGCCAGCAAAGTCATCCAAAACTACAGCAACAATAAATTAGTAAGTGATTTCTACAAATGGTAGAACATGTATTTAAATGGGGCTTATCACATTTATAGATTTTTGTTTTAGTGAGGGTGTAAATAAACTTAATCAGCTCACATGCAGTAAACTAATAAATCAACCAGATCTATCTTCTATTCTTGAGTAAATGAATAAAACTAGCTTATGATGAATTCAACGTAGAATGCAAATTCTATGAAATTCACCATGAAGAAAATTGTTTAAGCTTAAATGTCTATTCCTTAACATTCTTTGTATTGAAATTTGCTTGCTCAATAAGCTTACTGCCAACAAATTAATACTCAACAAGCCACTAATTACTATGGGTGTACATTTTGCCAATCAATACAGTACTGGAAATATGTATTTGACCACCTTGCTATTTTGAATAAATAAGGAACATACATTGGATAGAGTGTACCTAAGATTATAACTAAGCTGTTACTTTGATTAAGAAAGGAAAATTTGTATGTCTAATACTATAAAATATGTGAATAACAATTGGCTACTAATTTTTAATCAAATTTTGAAAACTTGTATTGGAAAAATGTATTTGGCCACCTGAAAAAAATTAGCAAATGAACAAATCCAAAAAAGTAAATTCAAAATAAGATACATAATTTAATAATTGACGCAATATAAGCACTTAGCAACAAAATTCTATCTTCTAATATTTTGTAGGGTGTCCCTTTGAGCGAAAAACAGTTTCAAGGCGATCAGAGATGGAAGTGAAAAGTCTTTCAATAAGACTGTGAGGAATTGCATAGAATTCTTTTTTTATTGCGCTTCACAAGCTCGTCTTCAGTGTGAAGAGTATGCTGTCCAATACGATATTTGACCTCTTTCCACATATTTTCGATAATGTTAAGATCTGGAGATTGACCAGGCCATTCAGCAAGGATAGCAACACCATTTCTTTTTAGGTATGAAATGGAGCACCATCCTGCTTATATATTGAATCACTTGTAAGGAGTGGCAAGAGTTCCTTTTCTAGAATCCGAGCATATTGAGAGCTTTGGAGAATACCAGTGATGTAAACACTTTTGTGAAGGCCACACTTTCATATTGCACCCCATACCATTACAGACTTCCCACCATAATTCATGTCCCTCGACTAAGTTGAGGCAAGAATCTGAACTTCTGCGCAGTTGGTCTCTTTATCCATATTATTTTTGATGAGTATAGCTCAAACCTTGACTCATCTGAAAATATATCATTAAAGCAATGTTTAGACGAATTGTCTCTCATCAACTTGGCCCACCTCTGAGGGCGAAATATTTGATTTAAAGTTGAGAATGACTTTCTGATTTGCACAAAATTCCCAATTGAGTACTTCTTCAGGATGTTTCACACAGTTGTTGCAGTCACAAGGTGACCCATTCCTTGTGAAGTTCCCTTTAAGTGTTTCTGGAATTTCGCTTTGAAAGGCACACATGAGCTGAATGGAGTTTTCTTTGTTATTCCGTACTTTGGCTTGGGGGCAATGATGTGGTCAGAAGTGGAACGTCTGATGATATCCCCGACAGTACTTCAATGTCACTCTACAAATTGGGATATATTACGTTGACTCATCCCTTCATAATGTTTGGAGATAATAAAATCGCGGATGGCAATAGGTACTTAACCAGGCATCATATATGGCAAACAAAGACTTTTATTAGTTATTTTCAAAATAAATAGACAAAAACAGCTCAACAAATGAAATTATTTACAGATTATTTTTCCAAGAAAAAATTAGCTAACCGCAAGCATCGTGGAATTTCCCCTTGAGATTTAAAGTAAACAGTGATAATTTTGTCTGAACATTGATTAATTCCTCTTTCTACAACACCAAATCTAATTTAAGATTACCTATGAAATTCTTGGAGTCAATATCTTGGAAATATTTATGACAAATCATGGGTGGCTGAATTCTTTTTTCCAGTACTGTAGTTGCATAATACTATTTAATTCGTGAAAAAAACATTTTCAAAACCCGTATTTTTAATTTTGAGACAACTTTCCTCAAAGAGGTCAAATTTTAAATTTGTACGTGCTTTTTACATTAAAATTAGTTGTAATATATAATCTGATAGGATGTAGTATTAATGTTTGTATATCATTTTCCTGAATATAATCAGTAATCCTAATGAACATCATACACCAAGAACAATGAATAAAACTGTTTTGTAGACCTCTATTGATATTAACTTCTATTCAATTAATACAACAACCATTACGCAATTTTGTTACACAAACAAAACATTTCATGCACGAACATTTGAATCCGTAATGAGACTGAACTTAACTCGCGATAACTTGCATTCATTAAGAGTAAAAGTAATTAAATAGAAATATTATTGAAAGTCCATTTGAATGTAATTTGATTGATAAGTGGTCACACTACACTACTTTATATTTTAAGTTTGATATTTAGATAGATAGATCTACGATGTATACATGGTTGTGTTCTGTATTATGCTCTTGAAAATTGAACATTGTTGCCTACAGCTAACTAAAAGTTTACTCAGATTCAGTAAACACTACAGATTCCACTTGCATTGAATAAATAGTTATCTAATGTGTAAGTCTCGTTGTCTTGTGATTCTTAAACACTATTAAACTTCTTAATATTACTAAAAATAGCCTTTATATGTTTAAATTAAGTAATACAGTGGAGTTTTGAATAATTTTGAAATTCTTAATTAGTCCCTAATTTCAATAGTTTTATAAAGATATTCCGTTTTATTTGAGCTGGCCTGAAACTTAGCAAGGGAATATATAAATAAGTTTTGTAATACATATTGATACACAACTCTTATTTAGAAATAAAGTCAGATTTTGCATTAACTCTATAGGCTTTAGTAGTTGTCTGGATAGCAGTATATGACCTAATAGGCCTAATGACATTGAGAAATCAAATTTTTTCGCTTTAGTGAAATTATTTGTACAATTTAAACGTTTATATATGTAGCTTAAAAAACCGTAAGCTATGCCTCGAAAAATTTTTCATTAATGCAATTTGAATTTCGTTATTTACAAATATATTAGCCTTGGAAAGTTAATTTTATGCACATTTTTCATAAACAAATGCTTACTGATCTGTTAAACTTATATCCCTTGTTAGTTTTGTATGAGTATACCCTTCGTTAGCCCACATAAAATTTTTGAAATCACCCTAGTTCAAAGCGCTATCAACACAGAAATGTATGCAGCAATATAAATATTTTAATAAATGCCTCTCGATTTAAAAACGATAATGTTATGAGATTGTAACATTAACTCTTTTTTAAAACGGATCATAGTTTACTCAAACAATTTACATGTAGTATGGGGGAATAACTGGAAATAAGTGATTTTCCCTCTGCACTTACCCAATAAACGGCCTTTTATAAGATTAAATGAATAGTTTGTTTTCTTAAGATTTGTACTTCAGTTAGTTAAATTTAAATTATTATTTCGTTTTGGAGGGATAAAATTTAATATTTTTTTCATTATTTATACTATATAGGTGCTGGGCTTGTTTCGCATTACTCAGTAAATGCAGAAATAATTATATATATAACATAATATTTTGCTGCCACTCTAGTATTATGAAATTAAAATCTTTAGTATTTGAAAGGGATTCAACTTATTTAAGACAGCCTGAACTGCCGAATTATCGGATTTCAAAAATTTTGTTATGCATTCAAAAAATATTGTAAAAGCATTAATATTTATAAATGCAAACATAGACTGGGCCTTGAAAATTCCAAATATACAAAAGCTATATAACAGAATCCAAATTCAGTACTTTGCTAATTCCTCAAAATTCTATTTATTCAGGCAGCTTCTTTTGCTTTTGCTATACTTAGTCACATTAATCTAATATTGCAATGCATAGAATTAAAAAACTTTATAATTTCGTAGAAGCATAACCAATGTTCTTGTAATACCTCAACAAAATTATTTAGTAAAAATTTTTTAAACTTAGGAGTTAAGCATTTTTTGCATAAATTTTTTTGTATGTATAGCATCAAGGACAACGAGATTAGTGAGACTATGAACCAATACAATGGTGCAAAAACAACTTGGCTTGTAAAGGGAACCCAAATGGCAATGCGCCCAAAACCTCCCAGTAAGGCAACCTGTATACAGATGTTTCTGAGTAACGTCTCCACAGAATGCTTTGCGCAAAAAAGTAAGTGAACGCACTGGAATATGTACATTGTGGCAGACAGCAAGACTGTAACGTGTTTTGAGCTATGAGTGAATCTCAATGGGGAGTAATTTCAGAGATAACTGCACAGTTAAAGATTTTCAATTGCCAAATTCTTTGCAAAATCAAACAAAAAAATGAGCTATTATTTCGTACACAAATAAACTTCACAGCAATGTTGTAACATATTGCATTAGAGTTGAAAAAATTGTTGATAGGATTTTTAACCAAANCCCATGAGTACAACTTTCGTCTCTCAAGGTGTGATTTTTAAATGAAGCATACTGAAAAATCACCAACAGAATCAGGGTGTTTCAATCTGACAGAATCAGCTTCAAATGTTCAATATGGTTGCATATCGTCTGCATATAGATGATGTTGCCATTTAATGGTCTTAAAGTATTCTGCTGCAATCCATGGGAATAGAATATACAACAATAAGTTCAATATGGGGACTTGAGGTACCCCAAGACCAGCAGGTAAATCAATTCCAATCTCTCAATTTACGAAAACTGATTGAAACCACTTAATAAGATAATTTGTTATACTTTAGGAATTCCCTATCTATGAAGGATTCTAAAATGAATAACATGGTGCAATAGGTCAAAAGCTGCAAATTAGTCAACCAATATGAGAACTACAATTTTGTGCATGATTCATATAATAGATCACTGTGACAATATCAGTTTGAACTGAATGAAGTCTGTGATGGGATAAGCAGAATGCAAGTCATGAATATAGCCGTGCAAGTCAATGAAATCCATTACATGCTGATGAACAATGAATTGTATCAATTTTCTTATGAAAGGAAGATTTGAAATATGTATATAAATATTTCAAAATAATGACTATTTTATGTGAATGCTGAGCTAAAACTTGGAATGATCATAAATTCATATCTTATACCATTATGTGAAGGGAAATTATCTATTTGTATTTACTGTGACTTTAGTCAAAATGCATTATAACCATAGAATTAAATCAGTAAAATGTTATATATTATTTCTGTGAAATTATTTTTCAAAATCATAATTCCAAATTTCATGCAACAGCAATGTAGATAATTATATAAAATGATCTAAAAAAGTCTATCATTCACAGATTCATTTATGTACTTACACATGCAATCCCTTTATTGATAATCTTAATTTGTCAGCTTTGAATGTATTTTAGGTCAAGCCAATGATTCAAATCATAGAGTATCTTATTCCAGAAGAGAACTTTCATATTATATATCTCTTGGAAGCATTCAAACAACTCTTTTCATCTTGATTTCTTCTGACTACAATACTTCTGCTGCATTGAATAGTTATCTATGGTCATTGCTGTGACTGTCTTGTAATTGCATTCTGCATTTTTTTTCTAAACTTGGTCATTACTACAGTTCTTTTCACTATTCTTTACAACTATAGGTTTAGAGAACAGGGAAGCATTCGGCTTTCAAAGGTTTTTGATATTGGAATGATCCCATCAACGTTTTCCGTGCTACTTTCAATGAGGTCATTTACTTAAAATAACTATGAATTTTCAATAATTTTAACAAAATATTTATATGCATATATCAATATTTACTCCATTTTAATGTCATCACAATTCACATGTAATTAAAATCGAAATTACATGTGAATAAGTTTTTAGTTGAGTGAAGCTTTTGTCTGGTATTATGAAGACTTTGTAAAAGCTTGACTATTATGCAGTCTTCTGAACTGAATTGAATATTTAACTTATTGACAACTTCTTTAAGCCTTTTACTTTTTTATCAGTTTCTCCCTATTTGTGCCATGAATTTCGTCAATATTTTACATTGTATTTCCACATAAAAAGGATGAGTTTATATTATCCCAATATCAAGCAATTCCATGTCTGCTTAAATCATTCTACAATCTTCCATGATGTGGATTCTTGGTTGACCAGATCTGCTGACATTAATCTGCCTTTCATCTTTTCTTAGCCACATTATGCACAACTTGGTGTATTTGGTTGAACACTATTGGTGAATACAACTGCCTAACAGCCATTAAAGAATTGATCTGTTTGTGATAATCTCATTTATACTTTGGTTAGCCATGAATAGTTATCTATGGTTATTGCTTAGTGAGTGCATTGAATTGCACTAATAATTTCATATGTGACGCATCATCAGTGAATGCTTCTGAGTGTAGTGAATTTAGTACAACGAGCTCTAGAGAACTGACTGCTCTTGGTGAAGAAATTGCAAATTCCTTGCCCATGAGTGATTCTAAAAAGAATATCATGCAGCAATAGATTGAATGCTGCAAATTAGTCAACCAATATGAGAATGACAATTTTTTTCATTATCTATTTAATATATCACTCTGACCATAGCACTCTGGTCCAAATGAAATCTGCGATGAGATAGGCAGATTGAAATCAATGAAATCCATTGCCTGCTGATGAAAATTTGAGTTCTGTCAATTTTCATAAAAAAGGAACATTTGAAATATATATTTATATATATATATATATATATATACTATTTTATATGTTGCACTAATCATTTAAATTTGTTGCCCTTTCCAGGAGAAGGTAAAATGTTCCAACGAAATTTTCGACAAAATTGAAGCATTTGTAGTGAAGCAAAAATAAAATTCAAAACTTGAATTCTATAACAAATATCTTGTGAAAAATATGACCAAATATATAAGAGCAGCTTTAGACCCCTACAATGTACATTTTTATCATTTTGTTGTCTATGGTAAATAAATTCAGACCCAATGAAAAATAATCATTAACATCTCTTATAATGTTAATATGTTCACATCATGAACAAAGCATACCCTAAGTGAAATTATTAAGTTATATTCAGTGTGATTCTAGCAAAAATCCTTTACAACCATGGAATTTAATCAGTAAAATGTCATTAAAAATCATTTCTGTGAAAATTATTTTTCAAAATCTTTATTCTGACTTCCATTGCATAGTAGCAATGCTAAGTATATTACATTAATCTAGAAATGTCTAACAATCATGGATTTATGTATATACTTATACATACAAGGCTTTTATTTATAAAATTTAATATGTTAAATTTTATTGTATTTTTAGTGCAAGCTAATGATGCAAATCAATAAAGACAACTTTTATTGTGTATTAGGTGGATCTTTTGGAAGCATTCCATCAACTCTTGTCATTTTGATTTTTTCTGACAACAACACTTATGTTGCTTTGAATAGTTATTTATGGTTTTTGCTGCTGTTGTCTTGTAATTGCATTCTGCATTTTGTTTTAAACTTGGTCATTACTACAGTGTTTTTCACTATGCTTTACAACTATAGGTTTAGAGAACAGGGAAGCATTCAGCTTTCAAAGGCTTTTGATATTGGAATGATCCCATCAACATTTTCAGTGCTACTTTCAATGAGGTCATTTACTTAAAATAACTATGAATTTTTAAGAATTTTACAAAATATTTATATGCATTTATCAATGTTTAGTGCAATATAATGCCATCACAATTCACATGTACTTAAAATTAAAATTATTTATGGGTAGTTTTTTAGTTGAATGATGTTTTCATCTGGTATAATGTGGAGCTTGTAATACTTTGACTATCATGCAGTCTTCTGCGCTGAAATGAAAATACAAAACAAAATTTTCTATTGACAGCTTAATTAATAAACATTAATAAGCTATAATGCATTGCCATATAAAATGATGCAAGAAATGTATTTTCTCTATTTCTTATATTATTTCAAATTTTTTAAAGATTATAAAGATTTACAAGTATTTGATTTACCTTAAAAGGATGGATTTGGATTTTTAAATTACAGAATCATTCTATTACCCATGCATATTGAAGAATGCTACATCTAATTAAAACAATAAATTCTAATTTTGATGGATCATATCATATTGAAAATATCTTACATTCACAATTCATCTAGAAGTACAATAAAGCAGTATTCACCACTGCTTCATTTCAGGAGTGGAAAATTCCTATGATGCCTACCATATCTCCAAAAATAGCTGTTTAATTCTGCCAGTCATATTGTGGACCCTTGGTGCATTTGGTTGAATACAATTGGTGCATATGCCTGTTATTAAAACCCCCGTAACATCTTTAAGTCAGTGGAAAAAATACTTTTTTTCAATACAGCCATAGGCAGTAATTTTTTTCCATGCATTTTGTTGCTTGCAATCTATTAACAAAATCAGTGGTCATCTACACCAAGGTCAGTAGAGGTCTAGCATGAACTTTTATTGTACTCAATTTCTTTTGTCTTTTTCTTAACTCAACGTAGGATCACATGAAAACTGCAGAATTCAAATGTGTGAGCTTAGTAAAAAAATCTATCAATTGTATCACTTGATCATCTGCCAATATGTAATAATCACAGCCCCTATTTTGAACAAATGCTTGAGAAATATGGTAGCTAGGATTTATATGAATAGTGAATTTCATTTTAAATGTATTACTTTAACTATGTTAATTTAGGTTAAGCTTATTGCCTTGTTTGATATGCAGCAGTTTGGGCTCAGTTCTTTGGCTGTTATTTGTTTATTTTTCTTCAGAGAAATTATATTTTTCTGAGGATCAACGACTGAAAAACTTCTTTAATCTACCTCAGTGCTTACTTAACACACCAATTGGCATCAGCATTTTTTACACTTTAATTATTGTCATGTTCAATGTGTGTGGAATGCTTGCCTCTTTTATTGTATACACAATTTTTCATCCTATTATATATGCAGTCTACTTAAATTTTTTCTCAGCAGGGTGCATTTTTCTTTTATTTTTGCTTTTGGATATTTTTCTAAAGCTCAACAAATAAAAAAAATTTCTTCAATATTCCTCTGATTTTTTTTATTTAATGCCTGCTTACTTACACAAATCAGCATAAACATATTTTACATTTTAAGGACTCTCTCTATTCTTGTATGCATAGTGCATGCAATGTATACTGTATACATCATTGCTCACTCAATTATGGTGCTTTACCTTTATATTTTAAATGCAGTCTACTCTAATTTGGTATTAGTAGTGTTTTTTTCTTTTATTATTGTTTGTGGATATTTTTCTAAAACTTCTGCAATATTCCTCATGAAATTATTCAGCATCAATTGGCTTCCACATTATTTACATCTTAATGATTCTCATGCATCACCATGAAATTTTTCAGGCTTTTAGAGCTCTGCAAGCTGAAGATTTTCAGCCATTTACTGGCCCTCTAACAAGAAAATAATTTTTTTGCCCTCACTTATGATATTTAGAAAGAGCTCACAGAAAAAATTGGCAATGGAATTTGAAAATTAAAAGCTAATTTAAATTCCCAACATCAGTAGTTAATAAAAATTTTTTAATTAGGTAGAAATTGTAAATTTTTTATATCATTTACTTGAAAAATAATGTTTTTAGAAAAAAATTTTTCGTTTTTTCTCTATAGTGAGCTCAATTTTTAGCAAAATGATTTGAATTTTCAAGTCAAAAATTTCAAACTACGATAGATTTTTCTAAAAAAAAATTTTTTGAAAACCCAGGTTGACTTTTAGATATTGTACCTTAACTTTAGAAGGCTATAGCAACAAAAATTTTCAAAATATCACAGCTCCATTTGAATTTTTAAGTAGAAAATTGCACTTAAAAAAATTGCTTCTCAGTAAGTTTAGCTCTAAGATAAATATTGGCTGAGCTAGGCAGGCCAGACCTGGGGTAATTTTTTAGAAAAAATATTTTCTTTAACTTTTGATATAATGATGCTATGAACAAGATTTTTACACCAAAATGCGCAGTTTTGAAAAGAGATTCCGATTTTTTTACTCCTGTCCCATTATGGAAAGTTTTGAATATTTCAACTAAAAAAACATTTTTCTCAAAATTAAAAATTTAAAATATGGAAATTTTTACTTTGAAATTTTTGCAGTATTATAAGAAATAACATTCAAAAACAATTTTCCCAAAATTTCCTTTCAACTGCCCATAATTGGAATTTTTCTGTTTTAGATGTGAATATTATAGGATGGGTTAGTAATTTTTTAAAAATTATAGTGATTTTTTTTGAAAAAAGCTGTCTATAAATCTGCTTTTACTTTTTAATATTATTAATCTTTAAAATTTTGTTTGAAAAAAGTACACTTCACATTAGGACAACCCTATAAACTTGCAAAAAACGGCGTTTTTTTAAATGCATATTGTGAATGATAAAAATGGATATTATGGATAAACCTTGAAAATTCATTTACATTTTACTGCATTTTATTGATATCTGTGATCCATTCTGTCAATTTCTTTGAGATTTTGCTGTGGTTATTGAATATACTGAGATTTCTAGGTTTCTGATAATATCAATTTTTTGGAGCATAGACTTCCACTTCTCAGTAAAGATTGATGTTTCTACGTTGATTAAAGACTAGCAAATGTGTTTCTGGCATTAAATTTATCAATTTAGAAGAACTTTCAATGTCATTCAATGAAAAAAATGTGAAAACTCAAATTTGCATAATTTTGTTAAAAATTAACTTTAACGCCTTCTTAAAATGAAAAACCAATATTGTATCTAGATTTTGCAGGTCTAAAATTACATGAAAATGTTTATCTCTGATTTTTATCTCTATATATTTGTCGCATTAACAACTTTGGCTGAGTCCTTCATTGAATTATTCAATCTTCCCTAAATTTAAGAATTTTGATTTCTATGAAAGACTTCCAAATGCGAATTTTTCTTGAAAAGATGTCAATCTACCTAAATTTCATGATTCTAAATTAATTTCTGCTATTAAATTTCTACTTNTCCTTTCAACTGCCCATAATTGGAATTTTTCTGTTTTAGATGTGAATATTATAGGATGGGTTAGTAATTTTTTAAAAATTATAGTGATTTTTTTTGAAAAAAGCTGTCTATAAATCTGCTTTTACTTTTTAATATTATTAATCTTTAAAATTTTGTTTGAAAAAAGTACACTTCACATTAGGACAACCCTATAAACTTGCAAAAAACGGCGTTTTTTTAAATGCATATTGTGAATGATAAAAATGGATATTATGGATAAACCTTGAAAATTCATTTACATTTTACTGCATTTTATTGATATCTGTGATCCATTCTGTCAATTTCTTTGAGATTTTGCTGTGGTTATTGAATATACTGAGATTTCTAGGTTTCTGATAATATCAATTTTTTGGAGCATAGACTTCCACTTCTCAGTAAAGATTGATGTTTCTACGTTGATTAAAGACTAGCAAATGTGTTTCTGGCATTAAATTTATCAATTTAGAAGAACTTTCAATGTCATTCAATGAAAAAAATGTGAAAACTCAAATTTGCATAATTTTGTTAAAAATTAACTTTAACGCCTTCTTAAAATGAAAAACCAATATTGTATCTAGATTTTGCAGGTCTAAAATTACATGAAAATGTTTATCTCTGATTTTTATCTCTATATATTTGTCGCATTAACAACTTTAGCTGAGTCCTTCATTGAATTATTCAATCTTCCCTAAATTTAAGAATTTTGATTTCTATGAAAGACTTCCAAATGCGAATTTTTCTTGAAAAGATGTCAATCTACCTAAATTTCATGATTCTAAATTAATTTCTGCTATTAAATTTCTACTTTGAGCTTTCATTTCAGAGTAATTTGATGAAATGTATTAAATTTTGTCAATTTCAACAAAAATTCACTCAATGTTCAAAATTGTATTGGAAACCAGTCTTTCTGTATTGCCCAAACTTAAAAATCAATATCATATTTAGAACTTGGCGAAGAAAAGCCAACAAATCTAAAGCTGTGATAGCCTTATTGAGATAGATGAACACCATCAGGTAGTGTTGAGCTACTCCGTCAAACTGACATTGAAAAAGAAGCTGGGAAACCAGCTTCAGAAATAATCCTGATCAGCTTGGCCTTGCGCACTCTGCAATCAAAGTCAGCTCTGGGGGGATGAAGCAAAACAGACAAAAGCATTCCTCTGTTGAAGAACCTTCAATATAGCAAAGATTCCACTAGCAAAAATTCTAGACATTAAGCACCCTGCTGAGATCATTGCTGCCCAATATTACCACCACAAACTCAAAATCTGAGAAATTTTCAGCTAGATCTGGCATCGTCTTCTTCTTTTGCCTTGAATAATGTAAACAGCCACAATATTGAAAAACAGTATGCCAGAAAGTGGGAAAACCCAAGTACATGTCATTCTGGCAAGATTTTGGATAAGAAACTCCATTACAAATAAACTTTTGAATTGCCTTCTCCAAACAACAATTTTTAAATTAAAAATTTTTATTTTTTCTAACAAGTAGTAAATTGCTCCTGGATTTTTTTTAAAATAGTGTTATACAAAGATTATTAGATATATAACCTGAAATTTAATTGATGCATATATACAAATGAGTTGGAAAACATCAGCTTTGAAGAAGTGAATCTCATTACTAAAGGATGCACCGTAGATTCTCTAGACATGGATAGATCATTTATCTGGCATATATATACTACTAAGGATTGCTGAGCATATTGAAAACTGAGCTAGATAATCTCAGCAACAAAGAAGCAGAGCTTGTTGCCCCATAGTAACTGTAGATGTGGAAAGATAATTTACCTTGCCAAATTATACTAAACATTTTGCAAAAAAGAAAATTGGATGACACTTAGGAGAAAAACAAGTTAATNACTTTGAAGGATATCTGGAAATTACTTCTACATCTTTAATGTTCCTTTATTTTAAATTTATATATTTCTTATTGCTCTTTTTATGCTCTTACATTGATTTTAAAGTTTAGTGGATCATGGATCTCTTAATAATAAAAATTTTAACTCATGCATTGTTTGCAAATTCATATTTAATCACTATTATTCACTATTTTGCTAATCTTTTTTTTTAGATTTCATCCAACAGAGGACATCTGAGGTCAAAATTCCTAATTTAAATTAGGTAGTTGCTGACTGCCTTAAGTACAAAATTATACTGTCATTTTAATCATTATCAGCATGTTCATTTGACCTATAAGTTGAATGTGCATGCTATCCAATCTCATGAATATTTTGTTTCTAAATAAATTATTGAAATGCAGTCTGAATATATTTGCAATTTTTTATTCAATTTCAAGAATGTCATTGAAACAATTTATTTTATATCAAATTATTAATTTAAATCGTAGTGACTAATAAAAGTATTTGAAGCTTTTTTGAATATTAGTATTAATCATATTACCCATCACTTAACAAAAAATTTTGCTTACTCCATTTGAAAGTAATAACATACAGCTTAAAAATTCAAATTAGATTAACAGCAGCAATAAATCTCTACTCCCATTGAACAAAGTCTTTTTTATAGTTAAAGCAAGAAATTCTTTAATTTTTGTTTGAATACATAAACAAATATACTTTTATTCAACAGTTTTTATCTTGAAATTTCATGTTTTTAAAATTTTTATTCAACAGCATATATTTAAGGAAAAGATTGACTGCAAATTTGCAAAAACAGAAAAAATGGGACTCACTAGAAAAATATATAAGATAATTTTAGTGTAAAAAGTTAAAATTTTAGACCAAACTACAAAAACTGAAATATTAATTAATCAAAATGATTTTCTTAGTTGAAGTTATAACCATATCTTGAATTTTGCTTCTGCATATCCATATTTTAACAACTATTTCAAGCAACATTCCTTATCTATATAAACACTAAATAAATTTCATTCAAAAGTAAATGTGTAGCATAATCCAAAGAAAATGCTGCTAATGAAGAAAGAAGATCAGATGATTAGTCAAAACTAAGATCGAATTATGATTATTTAGAAAAACAATTTAAGTTTAATTAATAGAATTATCTTTGTAAAATGCAACCAAGTAATAATATAGCAAATTAGTACTTGTCGAATTTTGACAAAACAAAGGGGGCGAATTTGCTTCTATTATTTTCAGCCATTTTGGCAGATGACATAAATTTGAATTTCGAATGACAGGTACTTTTTCAAAGTTAACTATAAATAGAGCGTAAATCAATTTGGAATTTGTTGAAGTAAATTCTTCAAAATGATGCAGAGATTGGAGTCGGCCAGAGGCCACAGATACACCACTCACAGAGCAGAGCTATGATGGCAGAGTACCTAAATAGTATTGAGTCATTTCAGTTAAGGGAAGATAACAGAAGTATGTACAATAAATAGCTACCATGAGTACATCCCTACCCATGGTTGATGTGCAACAATAGTTTAAAAGAATCATTTAACCTACATCAATGATTGGTAGTGGGTGCTACAAATGGTAGTGCATTCTACTTGCATAGCTTAAAATAAAATGTTGACTTAGTGTCACTTCCTCCAATTTGACTTTGAAATGAAATTTTAATTACATAGAATAGATTAGAATGAAAAAACCATTTTTATGTGTGGTCTTATTTTACAAAATGTTAAGTACTTTTAAAATGATTATAAAGTCATTGAAGTATTGGTCTGGCAACAATTAATGGGAGTCAGATCTCTTATGAGACCCTTGCTCCTAAGCAGTAAATACTCAAATACATTGCTCAAGAAAAACCAGGAGTCTGGAAAAATCTCAAATTATTTTTTTGGTTTACCATTTCAAATATGCATTATGCTGTAAAAACACAACTAGAATGGCAACAATTACTGAGAGTGAGCACTGTTGAGTCCCCTGCACCTTATCAGTTAATATTTGATGAAATTACTCAAGACCAATCAAATGGACATGTCAATGCAAACTCAACCCATTCATAGTACAACTAAGGAAACAACTAATGTTGCTATTTGAGCTGTTAAGCTAAAGATATAATAAAGATATTTTAATAGTTAAACCCATTCGTAATAATGTAAAAATCTTATATCGAATTTAGAATATTAATTAAGCATGAATAATGAACAGTGAGAAACATAAAGTCCAATCAAATGGAGATGTCAATGCAAACGCAACCCATTCATAGTACTACTAAGGAAGCAACTAACATTGCTATTTTAGCTGTGAAGCTAAAGATTAATTAATAGGTAAACCCATTCCTAATAATCTAAAAATAAAACATAATGAATTATTAATTCTATCATTTACTTTACTGAAAAAAGCGAGTGAAGCAAGCCTTTTGAGTGTGTCTTTTAAATTACATTTACCACTTGATCACAATGCCACACAATACACCAATGCCACTCCATTAACTTGTTTTTCTCCTAAGTGTCATCCAATTTTCTTTTTTGCAAAATGTTTAGTATAATTTGGCAAGGTAAATTATCTTTCCACATCTACAGTTACTATGGGGCAACAAGCTCTGCTTCTTTGTTGCTGAGATTATCTAGCTCAGTTTTCAATATGCTCAGCAATCCTTAGTAGTATATATATGCCAGATAAATGATCTATCCATGTCTAGAGAATCTACGGTGCATCCTTTAGTAATGAGATTCACTTCTTCAAAGCTGATGTTTTCCAACTCATTTGTATATATGCATCAATTAAATTTCAGGTTATATATCTAATAATCTTTGTATAACACTATTTTAAAAAAAATCCAGGAGCAATTTACTACTTGTTAGAAAAAATAAAAATTTTTAATTTAAAAATTGTTGTTTGGAGAAGGCAATTCAAAAGTTTATTTGTAATGGAGTTTCTTATCCAAAATCTTGCCAGAATGACATGTACTTGGGTTTTCCCACTTTCTGGCATACTGTTTTTCAATATTGTGGCTGTTTACATTATTCAAGGCAAAAGAAGAAGACGATGCCAGATCTAGCTGAAAATTTCGCATATTTTGAGTTTGTGGTGGTAATATTGGGCAGCAATGATCTCAGCAGGGTGCTTAATGTCTAGAATTTTTGCTAGTGGAATCATTGCTTTATTGAAGGTTCTTCAACAGAGGAATGCTTTTGTCTGTTTTGCTTCATCCCCCCCAGAGCTGACTTTGATTGCAGAGTGCACAAGGCCAAGCTGATCAGGATTATTTCTGAAGCTGGTTTCCCAGCTTCTTTTTCAATGTCAGTTTGACGGAGTTGCTCAACACTACCTGATGGTGTTCATCTATCTCAATAAGGCTATCACAGCTTTAGATTTGTTGGCTTTTCTTCGCCAAGTTCTAAATATGATATTGATTTTTAAGTTTGGGCAATACAGAAAGACTGGTTTCCAATACAATTTTGAACATTGAGTGAATTTTTGTTGAAATTGACAAAATTTAATACATTTCATCAAATTACTCTGAAATGAAAGCTCAAAGTAGAAATTTAATAGCAGAAATTAATTTAAAATCATGAAATTTAGGCAGAATTACATCTTTTCAAGAAAATTTTGCATTTGGAAGCCTTTCATAGAAATCAAAATTCTTAAATTTAATGCAGATTGAATAATTCAATGAAGGACTCAGCAAAACTTGTAATGTGACGTCTACATGGACATGAAAAATCAGAGATATACATTTTCATGTAATTTTAAACCTGCAAAATCTACACCTTTTACTGATGAATTTCGGACTATGTGCCAATGAATTTCGAAAATGTGCCAAAGAATTTCGGAAATGTGACATTGAATTTTGGAAATGTGACATTGAATTTCAGACAAGTTACCAATGAAATTCGGTCAACATGCCAATGAATTTCGGACATTTNTCTTATCCAAAATCTTGCCAGAATGACATGTACTTGGGTTTTCCCACTTTCTGGCATACTGTTTTTCAATATTGTGGCTGTTTACATTATTCAAGTCAAAAGAAGAAGACGATGCCAGATCTAGCTGAAAATTTCTCAGATTTTGAGTTTGTGGTGGTAATATTGGGCAGCAATGATCTCAGCAGGGTGCTTAATGTCTAGAATTTTTGCTAGTGGAATCTTTGCTATATTGAAGGTTCTTCAACAGAGGAATGCTTTTGTCTGTTTTGCTTCATCCCCCCAGAGCTGACTTTGATTGCAGAGTGTGCAAGGCCAAGCTGATCAGGATTATTTCTGGAGCTGGTTTCCCAGCTTCTTTTTCAATGTCAGTTTGACGGAGTAGCTCAACACTACCTGATGGTGTTCATCTATCTCAATAAGGCTATCACAGCTTTAGATTTGTTGGCTTTTCTTCGCCAAGTTCTAAATATGATATTGATTTTTAAGTTTGGGCAATACAGAAAGACTGGTTTCCAATACAATTTTGAACATTGAGTGAATTTTTGTTGAAATTGACAAAATTTAATACATTTCATCAAATTACTCTGAAATGAAAGCTCAAAGTAGAAATTTAATAGCAGAAATTAATTTAGAATCATGAAATTTAGGCAGAATTACATCTTTTCAAGAAAATTTTGCATTTGGAAGCCTTTCATAGAAATCAAAATTCTTAAATTTAATGCAGATTGAATAATTCAATGAAGGACTCAGCAAAACTTGTAATGTGACGTCTACATGGACATGAAAAATCAGAGATATACATTTTCATGTAATTTTAAACCTGCAAAATCTACACCTTTTACTGATGAATTTCGGACTATGTGCCAATGAATTTCGAAAATGTGCCAAAGAATTTCGGAAATGTGACATTGAATTTTGGAAATGTGACATTGAATTTCAGACAAGTTACCAATGAAATTCGGTCAACATGCCAATGAATTTCGGACATTTTTTATTAATGTATTAAGTTCATTCTTGATCTCATTTCTTATTGTATACATGTTGAATGCATAGTATTTACTAAGTATCTCATTTTTTGTTACAGACTGTAGTAAATGGCATGATCTCTCAGCATTACTTTTAATTTATATGACAGACTGATTTTCACAAACCATTCATAGACCTCATGAAAAAACTGGCTGAACATCCTCCCCTTTTATTTAGAAGAGATTTTATAGTCTAATCATAAGAATACCCTTCCATGTTGCTATATTTAAAATATTCGCTAAGCTTTGGATGATTCATACTAATTTTGGCTATTTTAATGCATTTTGAAGCTTCTTAAATGTTTTTTGACATTCAGTGGCGTACGCAATAAGGCGGGACGTGGTGGAACGTCGCCGTGAGGTTTTCAAAATTGATTAATTCTAAAGATTTTCGGCAAATTATAAAATAATTTAAAATTAATGTTTAGAGTAATATTTTCAAAATTTAATGACTAAAATCTCTCCTCCCTGTAAGAAATTCCTGCTTACGCCCTTGCTTATATAAATTTAAAGTATTTTGAATATTCTTTACAGCATTGAGAATCTATTTTTTGAAATTACATTTCCAAAAATTTCCATTCAATAAACTGATTTCAATTTTATTCCATTTCCACAATATGGAAATGGAATTAAACAAAAGGTTCACTTTCCATAGGCAACCCTGATATTTTGGTGTATAATAATAAGTGTATTATTTGTATTTTAACTAAATTAATAGTACTTATTAAATGTATTACTTAATCTTACTCATAAAATTGCACTTATTTAAAGAATGGTGTAAATATTGTTGAAAAATACTCATTATAGTTTTACAAACAATTTCTCCATGTGAAAAATACCATTAAATCATTTTGTTATCGAACTCGTTTTATAAATTTATTATTGGTTAGCAAAACATAACTTGAAATATGCACAATTTTAAATCGCGACTTATTGCTGCAATTTGAAAAACTTTAACTTACAAGAAGTTTTAATATATTTAAAATATATAGTTTTCAAATTTTAGAAGTAGAAAAATGTGTTCTTTAGATTTGAAAGTGAGTGTATGTGCTAGTACTTACAAAGTCTTACAAGACAATAAAATTTCATGTTGAGGTAAGTAATAGTTTTTGAATAGTATCATCAGAAACAGATTTTGTTAACTAACACATAATGGTTTTCACAAATGGAGTTATGGCGACACAAAACTAACAAATTGTTATGCCCAGCAGCTATGCAGAAGTATTCGCGTACCTGAAAATCTATTTTTATTATTTCATAAACAGTTTTTCGTGTAATTTATGTGTCTTGGGTTTTGAAATAACGTTACTAACAAATAAGAATCACTTGACGATTTTTGTTTGCAGGTTTTTCAGAAGTATGCATTTTTAATACAAATAAATTGGTTAGTTACTTTTCAGAAAAATATTAAAATGCCATTTTTATTCTCAGGAAACACTACCAGTGGCATAAGCAAGGGGAGACATGGTGGAATGTCCCCTGGCAGACTTCAAAATGTATTTTTACAGAAAAATTTCGGTAAAAAAATAAAAAATTTAAAATCTATTTTCGTGAAATTTATTTTTAGGGTCTTTTTTCGAAATATTTTCAAAAATTTGGTCATGGCAATTATGTCTCACCATCAGAAAATCTTGCATACACTCCTGAACACTACAAATACTGAAATAAATTATGCATGTAGATGCGCATTGGTTTTTTGTGTTTGCAATGTATTTCTCAACTGATAAGTTTTACATTATGTACATTACAATTATATTAAGCTATTCATTGCAAGCCCAATTTATTAATTGGACCAAGTTGAGTACAGGATCGAATGAGTGATCAATTTAAAAATAGGCTTTGCCACATAAACTATCCATTGATTTTTCTCATCTTTGAACAAACAATATTTGTGATACAACTAAGAAATTTTAGAAAGAGCTATGTTACAATTATATTTACACGTTTTTCGTCATTGTCGAAGCTGTAGAACAGAAATACAACTAGATGAGAGAAAAAAATTTGAGATATATAGGGAAAGGTCAATTGCAAAAATTGAAGAAAAAAATAGGTGCCATTCATCCTAAACTCGAATGGTCAAATATTGGAATAAAATTTTTAGTTTTATGCAGTGATTAATAACATGACATATAGTGCTGCGTTTCTGAATCATTAGTACACAAGTCGAGCATTTTAGAGGGATCACATGATTTTAACTGCTAGCTTATACATAGCCCTGACAATTCTATAGCTAAATGAAAGTGTATTTAGGAGATTCCTGTAAATTAAAATTCCAAAACAGGTTCCTGATTAGAGATTTTGAATTTGAATATATAGTAGTCAAAATTAGCATTTCCCGTAAAAAGTTGACAGATGAACTGGGTTTTATGCTAAATGTTAGATGCTACAAATAATTCTATCATAATCTATTACCAATCAATGTTACAATTTGTCAAATTGATGTAAATGTTAAATTATTTTTCTATGCAGTTAGAGCCAAGATCGATCTACACTTCAAATTTACATTGGCACTAATTATACAGGCTTGTGACCATTTGATTCTTACATAGCTAACACTGCAGTTTCACTTACATACACTTGTTTCTTAAAAAGCACACCGAATTTTATATATAGTTAGTGAGATATGTCTGTATTTCTTTTAATACAGTGTTTTTCGTTTCTTTTACACAACCAGGCTTATCCTAAATATCCACCCATAACATGCAGTAAGAATCATTATAGTAGTATTATAGTTTCCCCAAAGTGAACCAATATGGCTTTTTCAAACAAAGATGGCATCTGTGATCATATAAATATCTGCACACACACTAATTACTAGAATTTTCTAGTTGCATATATAATTTGTTCAAAGATGGACACTTCCTTTTAACATTTGTTGAACGAATTGGTAATCCTGTGACATTAAGTACAAAAATTTAGTGCAAGTGAGGTTTATAGTATGTAATTGTAGAAAACATTCATATTCAAAATCTTGTATTTACATATAGCTTCAATATCAAAATTTGATTAATGTAGTTACTAGTAATTGTAATCAAAGGTTTCTATTCATATGGGCTTTCTATGCTAAAAACAGTTTAGTAAACAATTTGAAATAATAGATCACATTTACAACCTGTTCCCTAATTAAGAATCAGTACTTTTAATTGAAGGAATTGATTGACTTGTTTAAAAGTCTTTGAAATAATAGTAGTATAGATAAGGGAATTGAGGGCTACTCAATGAATAGGTAGCAGGATAAAATTATATATGCAGACATTTATTTGGTCAAATATAAATGCTGCCAAAATTTTTGAAAAGTTGCAACATATATGAAGGAAAATTACAAACATTTTTGAAATTATTTCTCTTAAATATCAGAGCAACACGTTTAGTTTTATGAACTGATTAATTATATTACATAAAGAACTTGATTCTTCACAATTTTTTGTAACCATATAGAGCATTTTAGAGATTGCATTTGACAATTCTATGCCTATTTGCCTGTCTGAATATAAACATAATTTAGAGATTTGTGTAATTTGAAAATTCAAGTCAATATAGCTATTGAGCTTCCTGATTAGGCTTTAATATATTGTAGTCAAAACTAGCATTACCCCAAAAAATTTAACAGATGAATTGAATTTCATTAATTCAACTATAATCTATTACCAATATCTGCTACAATTTCATGTCATTGTTTATTCATGTTTCTATACAGTGAGAGCCCAGATTGAGGCACTATTCAAAGTTATATTGGCACTATGCTTACAAGCATTAATTATTTGTAGTTCTTGAACCACTTGATTCATATATTGCTCAACACTGCAATTTCATTTGCATAAATCTGTTGCTAAAACATAAAATTCAAAATATGGCCAGAGAGGTAAGTCTGTAATTCTTTATTATACAATATTTTTCTTAACTTTTGCTCAACCAGGCTTATATTTATATGTCTGAATAACATGTAGTAAGAAATTCTAGCATTATCGATTTTATGTCAAAGTGAATCAAAGAAACTTATATGTAATCATAAATATTATCTTCCTAATTAAGCAAAGATTTTGTTAAGAATTTGACATTCTGTAGAAAATATATGCCTCAAGTAAGGCTATAAATAAGGTATAATATTCAAACATCAAATTTACATATAGCTTCAATATGAAAAGTTGATGAATGCAAAGGCACCCCAAACAGTCACAACATATAACTTTTTATTCAGTCACAAACTGATAAATTATATTATATGTTTCTAAGATACCCAATGTTTGTCTATCAAATTGAAAAATTATAGAAATATTTTAAGGATCACAGAATGGACTGAATTAGAATAACTTAAAGTCCAGAGAAGAAAGTATTGATCAAAAATTTATAAAATCGATCTCAAACTTTGCGGAGAGTATGATCTAACAAAGCCATATGAAAAAATTAGGTTCACATCACATTCATACTCCGAGAAATATTATCATCAATTTCTTGAATCTTAAAATCACTAAATTAATGCATTAGTGTGACAATCAAATGATCAATTTCGACATTTCGTTTTAACCTACAAAAGTATTTACACAGCGTTTTTTCTCTGCCCCGATTTAAAAACTCAATAAAATCGCTTGTAGTTTGCTGATTTTAATAAACTTGGTTTCAATCGAAAGAATATTGTGTAGGGGTTGTTTTCATAAATATCTAGCATTCTACATACGCTTGATACAAAGATATGACCTCTTAAATATCATGCTTTAAGTTGACTATGGCAGTGATTGAAGATGTTTTCAAAGGAAGTTCAAACAAATTGCATCCTTTGGTTAAATGAATATAAGAACCCAACGGAAGCCCAGAGAAAATTTGTTACAAGATTTGGAAAAAATGAAGCTGCAACAAGCTGGAAGATGTTGAGGAAGTGGCATCAAAGGAGCCTACCACATCTGAACATAGACTGTTGACTGAGTTGCTGTCATTAACCATTATTTGGAGACTCCAAGACAGTCACTAAGAAGCGAAACTGCATTTTTAGGTATATCTAGTTCTTCTGTTCGATCCTCTTTAAAAAGTGCTGTGATGAAATGTTTCTATCACAAGACATGTTATTTGCAATTATGGAAAACTTTGTGAATTTACTAAATTTAGTTCTTGAATGTAACAATGATCACATTGAAATGTAATACACATAGTAAGATTAGTTGTTTTTATCATTTACCCTAAACAGCTGGAAGTGATTTTAATAAATTTTTAAATCACAGCAGATATTTATTTGGTCAAAATTGCAAGATTTTGAAGATATTTTTCTTAAACATTAGAGCAACACATTTAATTTTATGAAGTGATTAATGATGTTACATGCAGAACTGAATTCTTCCCATTTTTGGCACTATATGTGAAATTTGTAGGGCGCATTTGACAATTTTATACTGATTGACATCTCTGAATATGAACACATTTTAAGGTTTCCTGTAACTTGAAAATTCCAGTCAAAATGGCAATTAAGCTTCTTTATTTGAAACTCTAATTTTGAAAATATAGTACTCCAAACTAGAATTAACCAGCAAAATTAAACAGGGTTGCATTTTATTCTATGTGCTTCAAATAATCTAGTACCAATATATGTTGCAATTTGATGTCATTGTTCATTCATATTTCTATGCATTTAGAGCCAAAATTGATGAACAATTCAAAGTTATATTGGCACTATGCATACAAGCACTAATAATTTGTAGTGTTTAACTTTAAGATTCATATATTGCTCCTCACTGCAATTTCATTTAAATTAAACAGTTGCTTAAAACACAAAATTTTGAATATGGTTAAAGAGGTAAGTCTGTACTTCTTTATTATATAATGTTCTTCTATACTTTTGCTCAACCAGGCTACACCAAAGTGAATCAAAGTAATTTTTCGGAGAAAAATGGCATCTTTAATCATATAAAATCACTTTAAATGCTCTAAATATTGGAATTTCCACATTTAACATAGATTTTGTTAAAAAATTTAAACTTCCCTTTTAACATTTGCATAATAAGTTGGTAAGCCTGTGAGGTTACATTGCATTTAATAGAAAAATTTACCACAAGTAAGGTTTCAAATATGTTATTGCATATAATATTCAGGTACAAAATATCACATTTACCTATAGCTTTAATATGAAAAGTTGATGAATGTAGTTATTTGTATTTGCAATCAAAAGTTGGAGATCAGATGATTTCATTAAACTTAAGACCATTTAGCATTCAATTTAAAATGCTAATTCACTTTTATAGCTTGTTCCTGCAATTAGGTAGAGCACCCTTTATTAAAATAACTGATTTTGTTTGACATCACAAACATGTTTAAAAGAATAGTAGTATTTTTAAAACAATTTAGGGCTTCTAAATGAGTAGGTATTAATATAAAATTGAGTACATGTGCAAAGTTAACACCTAAAATTTATGCAATTGCTCAGCTTGCCTATGTTTTAAAATTTCTGGAATAGAGGTCAATTACTAATAGATCTTGCTATATTGCTGAATTGAACAGCCATGCTCCTGTGGGGTGCATAAAATATAAATTACATTTTTACAGTTTTGAAAGTGAATACTTTTATTGCAATAATACAAAAGTCTGTAGAGTTATTTGAATCATACATTGAATGAAAAATATGTACAAAAATCAAGTGTGACAGAAGACAAGTGTAAAAGCTTTCTTGTAATACTCATTATTTAATGAAATGATGCAAACAGAAAGGCACCATTCTGATCAAGTGCACATATATAAAGAATTTTATTGGAGCATAATTTACTTGTTTTATAAACAATTCTGTTATTAAATAGGTCAAAAAATATTACAGCAAAAAGTATACAGCTGAAATTTAATATCTTGACTTTTGTCTGAATTGATCCAAAGATTAATTTGAAATTAAGGTGATAATCTGATTGGCTAGGAAAGGAAAGTTAAGACATATAAGTGATGTTAGATACCTGCCAAAATTATTGAGAAAAACCATGTTGGAATACAAATTAGTATCAATAAACTCTTAAGGTGTGTTCCCATTGTCAACTTTTATCATCTCTCAAGAAATCAGCAATAAAAGTATATTGTGGACACTCTATCTGCTTTTCTAGCAGCTGATAAAGGTTGATAGTCTGCACACTCCATCCAATTTTTTGGCAAAATAGCAACATCATCTGATAATTTATCTACTGATAAAAGTCAATAGTGGGAATTGTACTAAACTTCTCAAGTAGGAAACAAACTTCCAAATAATAAATTATTGTTGTTGAAATATTTCAACTTCAAAATATGCAAACATTGTTTACATTCCAAAACAGATGAATCAATAAACAGATGTTGTAATTTTTCTTACTGTCAATCAAAATATGATAATTTATCAACTGATAAAAAACCACCAATGTAAATAAAAATAATTGCATTTTCAACTAAATTCTGCTGATAAAGGTCAATAGTAGGAACAAACCTTTAAAGAAGTTTGGTTTGCTTTTCTTTAGTCTGTTATATTGAGAAAGTTATTCTAATGTTCATACTTAGCTGAATTCTGAATTGGCAATGGTGGTGGTGATTTCACTGGTTATATAGAATGGCTTAAAATAGTATCAAAATGGATTGGCAATGAATAATTATTTAACTCTGTTTTTTGCACAAATGAGCAGCTTATTATTTGATGTGTGGTTTTGCTACAAATGCAAATTAATGATTGTTCAATAAGAGAAAGTTAATGATAAATTTCTAAATACTGTTATTAAACAATTAGATAGTGATTAATTTTATGACATCTGAAAGAAGCTTATATCATCAATGTAGAAAGAAGAGAAGTACCAATAAATGGAAAAAATTGCTTAATTATATGTTTAATTAAATCTGCTGTGTTTAACATTATATTATTTGTCATTCATTCATTTACCTCTTGGTAAAATCATGTAATGTCTTATTGGCTAGATAAGAATTTGAGAAAACTAAGCACATAATACTTTTATTTGTAAACCACATACTCACTAAGCAAATGTAATGAGTTCAATCAATCTGATGCAATGTGCACTGCTTTGGCAAGATGCTGTTTAAGTCATCAACAACTTTGTGAGATAATATATTAATCTAAACAGATTCTGTAAACCATTTGTATAATACAAACATATATTGAAGATATGGTTAATAAGGTATGATTGAGAATTAACAGCTTAGGATAATTTCATTGCTTACTAAATCAAGTAATGCCAAGGAAGAATTAGGTGCAAATGTTGATGGTAAGGGATTTCACATGGCAGCCATGACATGTTTACAAAAACAATGAATGAAGTATCAATTACCAAGGACTTATACTGGAGGATAATTGATGGAAGCACTCTTTCTAATATCAGTGACAACAAAAGATAAATGTAAGGACACTAGTCAAATGAAATATGAACACAAGGGCATTTTCAAAATAATATCATAGTAAAGGGAACATCTAGGATGACCATTTGTAAACAGAAAGATACTCTAGTCAAATGAAGCGCAAACATAAAGGCATTTTGGTGAGCCACCTAAGAACAAGAAAAATGAAACAGAATATCAGCATACACTATATGAAATTATCCAAGAAGAAACACCAAGACTTCATCAGAGAACAAAATGTTAAGCACATGAAGCAGGAACCTAAATATACAAAAACAAGCAAAAAAAAAACCCCCCACATCATGTAATATACGCAAGAAACATATTTTTCTGTACAAACCAGATACAACCTTGAACCAGATTCAACTCCTGAACCAATAGCACAATCATTGGAGGAATTAGCTCTTATAACACACCCCCCAACCAACTATAGCAGACTCAATCTCATTGATGAATATCAAAGACCTCCAGGAACCTGAGAAGTGACTGCAAATTGAAATAGCCCTACTGAAGTAGCTAATAAAATCACAGCTGAGAATTAAGATGCAGAAGAGCTTGGCAGAGCATTCTGAGATAGTGTGCATGGAAGTCAAGTGAATGAAAGCAAAATATAACCTGGAGATCAATGCCAAATAAGAGGACTCCTGCAAATAGCATGAGTGATTCAGCAACCTGAAGGCAACAGAAGCCATGAATAAAGCAACAGAACAGAGATTAAATAGAGAAATTGAACAAATCTAACAGAAGACAAAAATGCTAATGTAGCATGATCCAAAGCATAATACTGCTAAGAAGAGAAGATCAGATGATTAGTCTGTTTAAAGAATTAACCTTGAATTATTAATTATTGATTATAAATTTAAAAACAATTTAAATTTAATTATCATCATTATGTTTGTAAAATGCAACTTAGAAACAATATTGCCAATTAGTACTTGTTGATGAATAATTTTGGCAAAACAAAAGGGGCAATAATGCTTCCATTATTTTTAGCCATTTTGGCAGACAATAATTTCAAATTTCAAATGACAGGTACATTTTGAAATTAACTATAAATAGAGTGAAAATCAATTTAGAAAACTGTTGAAGCAAATTCTTCAGAAATCTTATTCTTAGATTTAATTTGGTTTGCTTATTATTAATCAATGTCAAGCTAAATGGTTGATGAATTAGTAGTGGGTTGGGCACATATCAGGAGCAATTTGAGGGTCCTTGATCTAAGCCATGAACCTGCATTTACATTAGGGGTATGAATAGGAGCTTTTCTCCATTTAGCTGACTATTGATTCAACCATTGACATGTATTAAATAATAAACTTTGGAGAAATGGTTAGTAACCTGATCATAGGTTATATCTACATTATATTATCTTGACAACATAGGTGACCTATAAATAGACTGATAAATAGACTGAGCATGTATTGTTATCTAAATGCAAGTTAGGAAGCTGCAAGTAGTTATCTATTTTATTAATTACATTAAGTAAAGCCAATGGTTTTTGGTAATGGCTAAAGTGATATTTATTAAGCAGCTAGTGACAATGCTAGGTTGCAAAGTCAAATTACACATTACAAATTGAGTTTAAGTCAGTTACATCCAGCCTTGAGGGTTGCACTGAGTTAGGATAGGGAACACATAAGTTGTTTTGTTGAGCTGAGACTTGGAAATACTAAATCAACAAATTTGGAGTGATTTGGAGATTGGAGTTGGCTGGAGGCCACAGAAAAGACAAGTAAATCATGGAGGAAAGCTGCAATGATATCATACCTAAACAGTATTAGATTAGTTGGAGTTAATACATGTAATAACAACATGTCTTATATCAAAGCAAATGAAAGTCAGTACATCCCTACCTGCATTTAACAAGAAGTTATATTTAAAAGAATGACTCTATGTTAATGCCTGGTAGCAGATGCTAAACTAACACAAGAGGAACCAGGAATTCAGTTGGAAGGGGCACATACACACCATTTGTTGCATAGTTACAATCAACTAGAAATACAGGAGAGTGAGGTGGTATTGGTCATCAATACACAAAGAAATACACTACCATATGAAGTGATATTGGGAAGCAATTTCTAAAAAACCACAATTTTATCATTGATTTCTAGAAACAGATGATCAAGGTCCAAGAGGAGATATGGCCCCCATTGAACAAAATTCAGCATGAAAGTGCAGTCCATTTCAAACTAAAACAAAACATGCAACTTCTCCTGAATCAATGGAATTACAATAAAATCAAAGCAGAAGACATAAATAGAGATAACATAATGATATAAAATCAGATAGGAATAAATACAAAAAGAGTTATGATGCTATTGAGCCTGTAATGGGGGATTTTGCAGGGTACCAATTATGAACTGCACAAATTGAATTGTAAACCTGAAATCACATAAGATCACAACACTGGGAATGCTGATATGAGTTAAAAGGAAAAACACTATGAAGAGCATAAATGTGGCTGTGATGGATTAAGATGGCCAACCAGAAAAAAATCCTGACATTAAAAATGAAGTGTAACAACACTTAACAGAGGAGCAAAGGGAGCAACTAAGAAACCTTCTCACAAAGAATACATGGGTATTTAACAACAGAAAAATAAGTGTAGGAAAAGCAGAGGACAGACACACAAGATTTTATCAGTGACAGATGTTCCCATAAAATTACCAGCACAGAGAGTGACAAAACACATAAAGGAAGACTGCAAGAGCTTCTCAAAAATGGCATTATACAATCTAGTGTGTGTCCATATGTGGCACCCAAAGTGTTAGTCCAACAATGAAAGAAGCACCACCTATGTATTGATTTCAGGAAGCTAAACAACATCACAAAAAACATATATGCACAGCTTCAGTTTGAAGACTCACTCAATTACACAACACAGTATACATATTTCATGGCCCTTGATCTATGCAAAGTACACTGGCAGGTGCAAATGGAACAGAAGGACATAGAAAAGACTACATTTATCATGCTGTATGGATTGTATGAATGGGTAGACGTGACATTTGAGTTATGTAACATCCCAACAACATTCTGATGCATGTGAATTCTTCCAATAAGGCTGGTGTGAATTGACTTCCACCTCTCCCAAGCTCTTATGATTATCCCAAGCTCTTATGATTATTTGGGTTGACTCAAATACATTGTAAAACATCATCAGAGATTGTTCATTCCAATTCCAGTCATCAATTTTCAGAGTCAATATCTATAAATATATCAATGGCAAATCCTGATGCAGCTGCACAAATAGGCCATATTTGGGCTGTGCCTAGGGTTTTAGGACCAGATAGGGTTTTGGCCATATTTTTAACATCATGTATATCTCTGTATATAACATATTTGAAGAAGATAGTAGCTAGTAGTATTAATGATCAGATCTGACCATTACATGCATTTTAGGGTTGTAAGCCAATGGTATGCTATCAAATACTTTGAAAAAATTAATTTTCATTAATCCATTTAACTTGCTAATTTTTTGTATGTTATAGATTTTAATCACATGATGACTTGATGACTCATAATTGGGAAGAAATATGAGATCAAAGAATGAAAGTGGTCAAATCTGACCACTTAACCTTTCTAGTGTAAAGTAATTAAAGTGATAAAAAATAATGACTAACAAAAGAATTATGTGAAGATAATTTTAGAAGATATAGACTAGAAGCACTTTTGCAATGGTGACATAAATTTAAAAAAGCATAACTCAAAACAAAAGTGAGTTTACTCTGAAAAGACAACATAATGAAAAATTAACACAAATATATATGAACAAAAACTGGTATTTAACATGTAATTACATTCCATTGTCAATGTGAGTAAATATCAGACTGGTAAAAGTAATCAATTGTAGCATCATCCAAACAAATATATATATATATATATATATAATTTATTATCATCCTAAATTTGTTTGTATAATGCAACCAAGAAATATCAGTGCAATTTATTATGAATTAGTAGTTGTTTATGCTATTAACTTTGACAAAATGAAGTGGGCAAATTCCATTTCATTATTTTTATCCATATTGGCAGACAATAGATTTAAATTTTGAAATTGGCAGGTACTTTTTCAAGTAACTATGAATAGATTCAATTTCATTGTAACAATTGATAAAGAAATTTCTTCAGAATTCTTATACTTATTTCATAGTATGGTTTGATTACCTAATACAATGTCAAGCTAAACAAGTTGAATTTAGTAGTGGTTTAGATCCATCACAGGTATGATTCTAGGTTCCTTGTGCCAAGCCACAAAAGTGAACATAAGTTAGGATTAGGGGTTTTATTCTTGTTTAGCTGACTATCAATCATTATCTTAAATGTCACTTGTCACTATGATGTCATCTGTGTAAGCATCAACTCCCTCTTCCATTCTATGTTTTTTATTCTTCAATACATTCATGATGTATCTCTGAAAAGTCGCCACTGCATTACACAATCTGAATCCTGTGTATATCCATTCATACAGTCCATAAGTTGTTATGAATTTCAGTTTTTCAATGTCTTCTTCTTCAATTTTCACCTGCCAATACACCTTACATAAATCTATTGATGCAAAGTATTTATGTTTGCTCATATAGCATATCCACCTTGCATAGAAGGGGGTACAAGTCCTTCTTTTTGACTTTGTTTAGTTTGTGGAAATTTATACATAGATGGTACTTGTCTTCCTGTTTCACAAACACTGTTGGTGCACATACAGGCTCTCATTTGAGCGCATTATTTTATTGTCAATCAATTCATTTAGTATGTGGTTGTATTTATCTTTCATCTGCTCTGGCACCCTCCTTACTGGCAGCTTTATTGTGTTATCCATTGTTGTTACTATCTTGTGTGTCTTGCCTATTACTTGACCCATCCTTATTTCTTTGTAATTGAATATTCATTTGTTTCTCTCCAGCATCTCTTTTAACTGTTGGTAATCTTCATCTATAATTTCTCTAATTCTGCAAGCATTTCCTTGCATACTTTTGTCCTATGCCCTTTATTGGTTCTTGGGAGTACTTGCCACTTTGATTGTGTTTGTCCACTTGCCCTTGAGTCTGCCATATGGAGTACTTACCACTATCCTTTGCACGTCCTTGAGTCAACCTTGCAAATTACTCACCCCCTCATTGACTTTGATCACTCTCCAAATAAGTCTGATGTTGGATTTGATGTATTTTCCAAATATTTTAGCATTTGACCTTTTCACATTAACATTCCAGTTTGTTGCATTCAGAGTTGGTATATTCCCTTTTCCATTCTTTACAATACAAATACTTGATGGCATCAACATTCTTTTTGTGTTAATTCCTTTATTTTCATACAGCATTATATCCAGTGTTATTTGCTCCTCTGTTACTATTGTTTATATTCTCCACTGATGTAGCTGCAAGTGAATGTTCTCTTCCAACATGAACATGATCATTTTTTGTTTGCCTACTTCCTCTTCAATCTCAATTTCTTCTTCTCTCATCTTTATTGTTCTGTTTGCATAGTTTATAACACATCCATTTCTTGTAAGAAAATTGTTGCCACATATGACCTCATAAGGTAACAAGTTATTGTGTGAATTCACTACTACTAACAATTGCTTGAAAGTCATTTTGGCTATCCTCATTTGAACTGACTTAGTCATTCCTTTTGTGTATTCTCATGATGCATTAATTAACCTTTTGTTTGAGCTGTCCAAGTCTTCTTGTTTGAAACCCAATTTCATTGCACACTTGTCAGTTATTTTTGAAATTGCTGCTCCTGTGTTGATCATTGCTTTAGTCCATTTCTCCATTATCCAAATTTGGCATTCCCTTACAAATGTGGGAAAACAGATCATATTTTGTGGCATTAAGAATGATGTGATATTGATTTTTAAAGCTTTCATTCTTGTAGTACTCTATGAAATCTTCTATTAACAGCTCATAGTTTCTCTTGATGTCAGTATCCAATAGCAGATAGTGTTGGTATGCTGTTCCTGTGAGGTATAGGGGAAGTCTTGCTGCTGCTGCTGCTGCTTCCTGGTTCACCTTCCTTTCTGCCATGGTGATTTCAAAAATTTGAAGCTATTCTATAAATGTTGGTTTATAACCATCAACCTTTCCATTGAATTTCAAAAATTTTGCTTTGCAGGGTATGGTGTTGTTAGTTATATTTTATGGTAACATTGAGCTTTCATACCTTGGTTTGCTATGCTTTTTTTACATTCTCCTTAATTTGCAGTTGATCAGTTACTGCCTTTGTAATTTTGGTTATGAATTTTTGTTTATTGTCATCATTGTCATCATCAAATTCTTTGTAGTGTGCTTTTTTGATTATACTGTTCAGTAGTGCCTGTACCTCATTCTCTTTTATTTGTTGGTACTCTATTTTGTGTGTTTGAATGTTTTCACTATATTCATCTTTGTGTAATTATATTAATCTTAGCTTGTCCTTTAACTGTTCAAGCTCTGATGCCTGTATATCATTGTCTTTTAACAGCTGCCTACTCTCACTTTCCATTTGCTGATACATCTTTTCCCATTTCCAGTTTTGTTTTAAGAATATTTTGTTGGATTCTGACAGTTGTTGAGTAAGTGTCTTGACTTTGTGTTGGAATGATTCACTCTGTCTGTCTAATTTTTTTTGCATTTCCACTTTGAGTTTGTTCAGCATGTTTTGAGTTAGTTTTTCCATTTGTCTAACATTATCCGTCAATTTTCCTTAGTATTTTGGGGATTTCTCAGGAACTCATTTCAGGGGACATGTGTAGAGTTTGTAGATCTGTTGTGGGAGACACACTGTGTCTACTTTGTTTTATGTTCTTGGGGTTATCAATCTGGGTGCTGTTTTTTGGTGTTGCATTTTCTTACCTTGTTAGTCATTTTTTGAAATCATTTGTAGTGGCTTTTCCCTCCTGGTTGTGATTTTTGGTTCTCATTGCAGTGCACTACAATAGTAGCAGATTGGTTTCTCTGCTAACAATCCAGTTGCTTATGATTACATTTATTAGTAGTAGTGTTGGAGGTATCTGAGTGGTGTTATTGATTGCACTTTAGGTGCCTATTTGAAAGTAGAAGAATAACCATTTTTTCTTAATTCATAAAACAAATGCTTTTCTCCAATTTGCTTGTTCTTTTGAGCTGTCATAGTTGCCATGTAACATCCTCTACCAGGCTTTGACATTTGATTTCTCTGTTATACTATTATAATTAGAATGATATACTAGTGGGTAGAGATGTACTAATCTTAAGCTGCTTGATTTTTACATTGTTAACTCCATTAACTGTAATGAACAGATGATATAATGAACACTATTTAGGTGACAAAGCTCTGCAGCATCCCTTCTGGTTGTTAGTGATTTGGCATCTGTACAATGCTGATCTCCATTCCAATTAACAACAAATCTTCTATGTTCCAAGTGCATGAGTTACACTTCTCAGCTTAGTAAAGTTATTTATGTGTAATCTATCCTAGCTTGGTGCATACTCAGCACTACTCAACTTATTCTCAATTTGTAAAGTGTACTGTATACTTGCAACCTTGTGTAGCATCTGCTACCAAGTGTTAACTGAGATTAAATCATTCTTTTAAATCATTGTTCCTCATTATATGTGGGTACTTGTGTTAACTCTTTACTCTGATGTAGCATACATTTCATTAACCTTTACTTAATTAGAGTAACTTGATACTGTTTAGGTGCACTGCCATTACAGTTCTGCTCTGTGATCTGACTATGGCCTCCAGCTGACTCTGATCTCTGAATCAATCCACATGTGCCTTCATTGTTGATCAAGTAGTTCCAAGGCTCAGCTCAATGATGTTCTTATGTGTTCCCTATCCTAACTCAGTGCAGCTCTCAATGCTGTTTGTAACTGATTTAACTCAATTTGTAATGTGTATTTATGGTACTTTGCAAACTTGCAATGCCACTAGCTGCTTAATAATTATTACTTTAGCCATTACTGAAAACTATTGGCTTTAAATAATTTAAATAAAGTAATTTAAATAATAACTTGCAGATTCCTACCTTACATTAAAATAACAATACATGCTCAGTCAATTTATTGGTCTATTATAGGTCACCTAAGTCTATAATATAAAATATGTATAACCTATGGTAGGCTATCCAGCCCTTTTACCAATATCAATTATTAGATACATGTAACCAAAAGAATCAATAGTCAGCTAAACTGGGAAAAACTCCTAATCATATACCTAACTTAAATGCAGGTTCATGGTTTGGATCAAGGAACCTCAAGTCACTCCTGATATGTGCCCAAACCACTACTACTGCATTTGCTGTTTATCTTGACATTAGTTATAAATAATCAAACTGATATAAAATCTAAAGATAAGATTTTTGAAGAGTTTACTTCAAC
This sequence comes from Hofstenia miamia, assembly GCA_900660155.1. Classification (NCBI taxonomy): domain Eukaryota; kingdom Metazoa; phylum Xenacoelomorpha; order Acoela; family Hofsteniidae; genus Hofstenia; species Hofstenia miamia. The sequence continues at coordinate 835,150 of CABFPE010000164.1, read as the reverse complement.
AAATTCTAAATTGATTTCTAGCATATTTATAGTTAACTTCAAAAAGTACCTGTCATTTGAAATTCAAATTTAGATTGTCTGCCAAAAATGGCTAAAAATAATGGAAGCAATTTCACACCCTTTGTTTTGTCAAATTGTTCAACAACAAGTACTAATTTGCTATTTTAATACTTGGTTGCATTTACAAAGATAATGTGCTAACTAAACTTGAAATTGTTTTTTAATCAATAATCATAATTTGATCTTAATCTTGACTAATCATCTGATATTCCTTCTCTTAGCAGCATTATGCTTTGTATTATGCTACACATATATTTTCTAATCACATTTTACATTTGATCTTAGTTTCTTTCTGCTGATCATCTTTTATTAGCAGCTTGGTTTGTGTTGGATGATGCTACATTAGTATTTTATAGTTTTATAGGAAATTGTCATAGTGAAAACAAAGCTGTAATAGAAATTTAGTATCAATATACTTTTGTAGAGCTCAGTTGTTCTTCTAATGAATTTAATCCAATATATTAATATAAATAGTTAGCTAAATTTCTACAAGGCAATGGTGGTGGTTACTTTACTGATGGATATTGATTGTTACATTAAGATTAATTAGGGTATATTAACAACTTAATGAACTTAGCAATTACTATTAAACAGTTAGTAACTTGAGAATGCAACTATATGGTGAATACATTAATTATGAATGATTAGCTAATTTTGCATGAATATGGCATCTGATTACAAGTTCAATCCTTTGCAATGAATGGATTAATTGTTAATCAGATATCTACATGTTCAATGAAAAAACTTGTATTATCAATGAAATAGATAGAAACCACTATTAATCAATTGTTAAATAATACTTTATTTATTAAGTAAGGAGAAAGTGGTTAATATCAAAATTAGTTATTTTTCATTTGCATGGTAATCAAAACATCATATAATTAAGCTCTGTTAACACTGAGGTAAATTTCTCTGCACATTGCTTTGTATTGTAGCATCATCCAAATTAATCAAAGCTGCTAATGTCAATTAAGAAGATTTAGATTGAAAACAATTATGATTAAAAATATATTGTAAATAGTTATGATCAGTTTAGATTAATTTGTACAATGCAACCAAGTAAAAACAAGTGTTATTAATTAGAGATTAGTATCTGTTGATAATAAAATTTTTGTCAAAACAAAGGGGGCAAAATTGCTTCCATTATTTTTGCCTTCATCTTGGCAGATCAATGGGTACTTTTCTGAACTACTATAAATAGATTAAATTCAATGTAAGCAATTGATAAAGAAATTCATTTGGAATTCTTATATTGTTTCTTTGCTACAGTTTGAATAGTATGATGTCAAGCTAAACAAGTTGTGCTTAGTAGTGGTCTGGATCCATCACAGGAACAATTCAAGGGTCTTTGTGTCAGAGCACAAAAGTGCACTTAAGTTAGGTATAGGGGTTTTATTCTTGCTTAGTTGACTACTGATCAATGTCCACATGTATTAAACATAACAACCTCAAAATAGAGCTGGTAAGCTAAAACTTAAAATTTATATTTATATTGTTTTAGATCAAAATTATAGACACTAATGTGACTGATAATGTGACTGAGCATGTTATAATTATTAAATGTAGGTTAGGAAACTGCTGTAGACTGAACTAGTTATTTAAGCTGATATATTTTGGTAATGGCTACACATAATATTAATTAGGCAGCAAGTGACAAGTCAGGTTGCATGAATACAAAACACTTTTACAAGTAGAGTTTAAATTGAGTTGTGTCTTGTGTTGAGTATGCACTGAGCTAGGATAAGGTACACATAAGTTACATCAATGAGCTGAGAAGTGGAACTCAACCAAGTGGATCATTGGCAACCAGATGAAACTGAATGTGGAGATCAGCTTCAGGCAGATGCCTACTATTGATCATTAGAAGGGATGCTGTGTGGCTTGATCACCTAAATAGTGATTAATTATGTTTTGTTAAATAATTCAATAGAACTGAGTGAAAGCTAAACAGTGTTAAGTTAGTAAATCCCTACCTGCAAGTTCACAACAGATCTTATAAAGTAACACAGAGGAAACATTGATAATGCCTGGTAGAGGATGTTAGGTATTAAAACACAAACATCATGCTAAATGATGCATTAGAATAATTCATCCACTATTACTTGCACCATGCAAGCAAGATGCCATTTAACACATTGACTGCCATCTCAGAACATGCCATGTATTACCAGGGAGCCAGAGCTCACTGAAAAAGCATTTTTAATAAATTCCCCCTGAATATACCATTGAACACAGCTTGACATAAGCTACCTGTACTTTGGTTAAGATGGTGTCATAGCCAGCTTATGATATTGTGCTGTGATAAAAAAATCATTGTGACACCTTGTCAAAGGCTGGCTATAGCATGTTTTTTGACATATTCTCCAACACAATTAGGAGCAGTATGCATATTATGCAATCAAAAAGGAGAGGGGGTTCAGCATTTGACAATAACTATACAAAATAACACATGAAGAGATGGCAAAAAATGATTATTTAAGGGGGGGTAGTGGGTCTGACAATTCTGATAATGTAACATGCAAAGAGCTCCTTTCACTTTTATTTATAAGATGTCTCAGCACATGATTTTGCATTTTAGGTACATGAATCCCATTACATTTTATAGGTGCAAAAATTGTATAGGCACATCAGCAACACATACCACCTCACCTACAGTTTCATATTTGGCTACCAGTACAGCTTCATGTTTGGCTGAAGATATGGCTTCATCTTTAGCTGCAGGTACAGATTTTGACAAAAGTGAAGACAACAGCATCATAGATCCTATATATACATGGGAGGACAGCTCCAACAGTGATTCATTAATCATATCAGATAGTTCTGCTAGTGATATATTGACAACACATGTTGAACAGAATGATGGGAATGATGACAATGGCAGAAACATCAATGAACCAAACATTGATGGACCAGATTGGTGAATAATTACAAATGATAATATTCCCAAAGGGTTTCAGCAATTCATAGGTTCACTGTTGTAAATGACTTTAATTGGTCTCCTTTGGGTACATACAAGCATTTTGTTACTGATGGTGTAATCAACTTTATCTTTATGCATACCAATGAAAATGCCCAATGTGTATCTGGTAATCCACAAAAGCATAAGTCAAGATTTCTGCATTGGACACCAATTACTGCAAATGAGCAATGGTAATTTCTATCATTACAGATATGAATGGGATTGAACCAAATGCCTTCAATTCCTCACTATTGGAATACAGATGCAGGTTTGAACTTCTTCTACATTTTTGCATTTTTCAGATTACATATTGGATTCATGTAACTGCCTCAGAAAAATAGAGCCTTTGCTTCAGCTGTTGCAAGAGCAGTTCCAAAAATGCAATGTGCCAGCAGAAAGCCTAGCTATCAATGAGTCTTTGATACCATTCAGGGGTCATCTTGTACTTAGACAGTATCTAAAAAACAAAGCACATAAATATAGCTGTTCAAGCTATGCAGTCCAATTAGATATACTTATTCTTGGGAAATATATGCAAGAAAGAATTGTGGGCAGCACACCAACATGAGTGTGCAGGATACACATATTTGCATGTGTCTAATGGAACCTTATCTTGGCAATGGACAGATTCTTCTTCATTGGTACATGAGCATCAAGTTGGCAAACATGCTGTTAGCATGCAACACTGATTTACTAGGAATACTGAGGAAAAGATGAAAAGGGAACCCACAGAGGTAATTATCTATACAATATATACAATACAGTATCTACAATATACAAATATTTACAATATCTTCTTGTTTAGGTTAAGCAATAGTATCTGAAAAAAGGTGAAATTTTTTGCAAACAATGAAGTGAAAATGGTATCATTGTCTTCAAATGGAAAGATAAATTTGACGTCATGATTCTATCTACTTACCATAACACTGATTTCATTGACACAGGTCAGCTTGATAGATGGGGACATCCAATACAAAAGCCAGCTGGTGTGATAGCATATAATACTGCAATGCAAGGTGTTGATGTATCTGACCAAATTTCAGCATATACTGTTCTTCTTAGGAAATCAATGTGATGGTACCACAAAGTTGCTGCATTCACCCTTCTGGGAACCTTGGTTGTAAGTGCACATATTCTTTCCAACTATATACAGCAAAAGAATAATCGTCCTATGTGGCAGATTGTGAAATTCTGCAAGAGTATTGTAAGTGAAATATTGCACACTTATATTGTAGCTGAACCTGCTCCTCATTGACATGTCATTGGGATACATCAGACAAATGAATACAATAGTCACCATCACAAAAAGAGAGGAATGTGTAAAGGTTGTTATTCAACTCTTGGCTGAACTGCAGCTAGAAAGAGTTCCAAAAATGTGACAACCAGGTGTGATATGTGTAATGCCTTGTTCTGCATTAACTGTTTTAATAAAGAACATTAACAATTTTTATTTGCACTACTTTTTATTTTTGCAGTATACCCTTTTTATTTTGTTTTCTCCCAATATTATTTATGATATGCTTGATTTTTTTCTACCACCCAAATAAAAATTTTTGTATAATTATGTTGGCCAGTATGTCATAGCCAGCATGTGAAAAAAGAAACCACACACACTGGCAATACTATAGATCAATAATAAGCCATAGTCAATCAGGCTAGTTTGTACATGCCCACCATATTGCACTGATAGATGCCAGCATCTAACATGGCCTACTGATAAAAACAGATTGTCATGGCTGGCATCTGACATGGCAGTCAATGTGCTAAGTCAGCAATATTTTCAGAAACTAGAATTTTAACTTGTTATTCACTCATTTAACTCATGAATACATTAAAGATATATTCAGTAATATGTACAGAGAACAAGCAAATTAGGAAATGGTAATTCTGATGGTTAAGAGAAGTTGAAATAATTACTGTCAAGAATTTAAAATGAAATAATAGTAATGTCATTGATGGTAGAGGATTTCACACTATATTTAATTTTTGTACTTATTAAACTGGCAATCTCATATAAAAAATTAAGATTCATAATTAAATTACATTGATAAAATTATATTAATAATAGTAAATATATAGTCAAGATATATTGTAATTTTTTATATTGTTAAGTGATTTATTCAATCTATTTCATTTATTCATAATTTCTGTAATGTTGATATTAAACAATTGCACAAGCGCAGTTATTAATTGTCCCCTTTTTAACCCAAAAAATCTTGTGATTCTACATTATGTATTCATATAGATTGAGCTATCACACAAAAATGGGAATAAAAGATTAATTTTGAAATACTTTTGAAAATAATTATTTCAATTTGGAATGCATAGTTGATTACTGCTCTGAAATAGAAACAAATAGCAGTGCTTTATTATAATGCAAAAAGCCTGTGAAGAAGTTGATTTCAACAAGCAACTCTGATTTATTTTGCTCATTAAACAATGGATAATAAGGTCTAACACACTATCCTTTTTTCCTTAAAATAGTGAAATCACACTTTCATCAAAAATGAAAAAATTACATCCATTTAAGCAATGTAATGACATTTTCAGAATTTTGAATGTAAATATTTCTCCAATTAGTGTGTGCAAAAATACAAAAATTCCTGAATATACTAAAAAATTTGCAATGAATTTTTTAGGATTCCATTTTCCAGAAGATGGAAGGTTTGTCTCTCATAAAAATGTTTTAACAAATTTTTTATCCAACTTGAAGCAATTGAACTCAAGAAAAAATAAAATTCATAACCTTAATTCTTTTAAAAAATAAGTTGTAAAAATGATGAACATTTATTTAGGACTATCTCTAAGCCTCCAAAAGGTGCAGTTAAATAATTTTGTTATCTGTGGTAGATGAATCTTGTAGAAACTGTGCAACCTAATCACAAATACCTTTTAGAATATTTCAAAACTTAAAATCAAAATGTTACCCAAAGGGAAATTATCAAGATATTTTCATTGTAACTTTAACAAAAATGTATTACAACAATAAAATTTATTCAGTAAAATGTTGTTAATTATTATTTTTTTGAAAATTAATTATAAAAATCTCATTTCCAAATCTCATAGTACAGCAACCAATATAAATATATTACATGATCTAAAAAATTGTATGTACTTGCATATACAAATTATTTTTTTTATAATTTAATTTGTCAAACTTGATTATATTTTTAGGAATTGATTATTGCTATTGCTATTGTTTTTTTAATATCACTTGGAAGCATTCAAACAACTCTCTTCTTCTTGCTTTTTTCTGATTGCAATACTTATGCTGCTTTAAATAGTTATCTACATGCATTGCTTTTACAGTTTTTCAATTGCATCCTTCATTTTCTTCTGAACTTTGTTTTCACTAAAGTGATTTTCACTAATGCTTACAGCTTTTGGCTTAGAGAAGAGGAAAGAATTATGGATATAGATGTTGTTAGCATTGCAGTCATCCCATCAGCATTTTCTATTCTACTTTCAATTAGGTCATTTATTAGACTTTTATCAATTTAATATATACCAATATTGTATATATTGACATGTATTTCAATATAACTCCATTTCAATTAATACATATGTAAAATTGAGTTTATATATTGGGCCACTAGTAGAGGGTGTGAGTTGAGTGAATAATTTATAATTTTATTAAGTTGACTTCTTAATTAATTTTTAATTACTGTCTCCTGACTTGATCTGAGAATACATAACAACATTTTCTATTGACAACATATTTAATACACTTTTAGCATGCTATATATCAAACTCCCATCACATTAAAAATGATGCAAGAAAGATATTTTGCTCTATATTTATCATATTATTTTAAGTTTTCTAAAATATTATAGAGCACTTTAAGTATTTAATTTAATCTAGAAGTCTTAAGTAGCTGGATGTGGTTCCTAAACTGCAGAACCATCTATTCTCTATGCAATGACTGATGCATCTAATTAATGCTATACAATTCATATAGAAGTACAATAAATTGATTTTCAGCTTCTATAGTGTGATATTCAGATGATTCATCCTATATATCTTAAAATACCTGGGCTAATTTCAACAAAACTTTGTTTAGTCATACTTATTGCTGTTTAGTACCATTACATAATCTGGTATCAGCATAAAATCAGAAACATTCCTAATACCCTATTGATTGAGGGGTTCAAGTCAAAAAGTAGATTTGCCAAAGCTGCATTTAATAATTAACTCCTCTTGCTAATGAACACTTCCTAGTAAAAGTAAAAAGTAACCATATCATGAGAGGGAAGAGTGGCCACACTTGGTCAACCTGAAACAAATAACTTTGTGAAAGAGTCATTTTAGACTAGAGCCCTAATTAAGAACTGTTGGGTGTAGTGAGTTAAACCTAAATACAAAACCTAAGCTCTGTGCAATTCTCATCTTGTGCAAATTAGGTGGTAGCAGCAATAGTGATTTTAGCTAATGAAAGGAATTCATTACAACAAAAACCCCTAGACATATACCAAGCTGTACCACATTTAAGTGTCCCTAGCTGCACAAAATTTTTAAATACATAATTTACATAAATATAAAGTCAATAAAAAACTAAAATGATTTTACTGAGTATAAAGCTAATGAGATATAAAATAAACAATTCAAACTAATTTATAGTTAGAAAAACTGGTATCAAAAACATAAATACATACCATTGTAAATCTAAGTAAATATTCTACTAGTACAATTTGTTAGTCAGCAATTTTTTTAATTTTACAAGATCAGTTAGCAGAAATATTCAAAGCTTAAAAACATAGCTCTGTTTACAGATTGTTCAATTATTAATTTAAATAGTTTCATATATCCAATAATGAAATTGAGAATTGCCATTGAATAAAAAAAGTAAACAAAGCTTTAAAGGTTTTATGCCACAAAAAGATAGAGACACAAAGGATTTATCAGTTACTTTTTTTCACCCAAACTACTTGACTACATTTCAATTGTTCTGTGTGCACATGGTTTTTAGAAACCACTATGATTTTGATATTTTCTGTGGCCTCATTAACAATTTCAACATTTTTGTATCATGAATATCATCCATATTTTACATTGTAACTCCACATGAATAGAATGATGTTTAACTATCTATACATCAAGGTGCTCCATATGTGTGCTTGAATAATTTTTTCTACTTCTTCTATCATGAGGGTTCTTTTGTACATTAGATTTACCAACATAAACTTGCCTTTAATCTTCTCTCAGCCACATTTTTCACAATTTGCCTTATTTTATTGAATGTGATTGGTGCACACAACTTTCTAACAGCCATTACAGAAACATCTATTAATCATATTGAAAATCCACTGCATATTTATTGCTGTGGCAAACATTTTCCCTTGAATACAGCCATTTGAAAAAATTTTCTTCCATCAGTGTTTACTAGCTAACAGTCTTCCTTTAACTTTTGGGAAAAAGCACCCTTTCAAAACGCTTATTCTCAATTGTAACTTTCCCAGAAAACCATGCATGTAGATCTTAAAATTTGTTGTAGTCACTTTCTCAGGAAGCAAGGAGGGAATAAAATTGTTGCATAATTCAGATAGAGGCCTTTGTCTAGCTGTAATACATGTATGAATATTAAACTACCTTAACAAGTGCTCAAAAACAACAGCTTGTTTTTAATGTTGTTGCAGAAGTACTAGTAATAAATGAATTTGAGCTGTTGTGCAATTTGATTTTTGCTTAGCAAAGCTTTTCTCTTCATTGCTCCATGACCTACTTTAATGACTCATCTTCAAATTAGCAACCTGTTTTTTGAACAGCTCTAATCTCTTACTTGCCTTGTGTAATATCATCTGAGTTCTAAGCAATTTGTGAATTCTGAATTATCATGCCAAGATCACTAGAATTCCAAAAAGAACCCTTATTGCATGCTGCTTCTATGATCTATTTTTTAATATCAATTTCATAGCATTGTATCACACACTCAATAATTCAAATGTGTGAAGATAAACAAATAATTACTTAGACTCCATATTTAGTGTCATTGAGCTTGATAACAAAATGTATTAGAGCTGCTTCACTTGATTGGTTGTTGTTCTGGACCACAGAACCTTTTTTAATCAAATCCTTGAGCAAATAATGTACCTAGGAATTATATGGATTGTGAATTGAATTATAAATTGATTACTTTAACTATTTTCATTTAGACTAACTTTCTGGTCTTGCTTGATATGCAGCAGTTTGGGTTCAGTTCTTTGGGTGATATTTGTTTGTAACTCTTCAGAGAAGATATATCATTCTGATCACCTACAGCTGAGAAACTTCTCCAGTCTTCCTCATGCTGTTATTCAGTGCCTATTTGAAACACAAATGGGTGTCAGCATTTTATACATTTTATTGATTGTTGTGTTCACTGTGTGTGGAGTGCTTTTCACTTTTATTGGTTACATTATTGTTCAGTCAATTGTGGCACATTGCTTTTATTTTTTATATGCACCCTGTGCTTCTTTCTTTGCAATTGGGTGCATATTATTATTATTTCCTATTATTGCTTTGATGAATATCATGCTGATATTAATTACCAGCTTAAACCAACTACTGTTATGGCTTATTTCTAATTTAGAACTGTTGGTCTTTTTCCTAGCCAGTTTTATAAAATAGTTTGATATTCAGGAACCAACAATTAATAATTTGCTAGACATGCAGTGATGAAATTATGAAGAAATCTGTACTGTCATTATGCTCAAAAAGCAACACAGCACTTCACTTTAATAAAAAAATCTACTGGAATTGTTTGAAATACCTGAAAAATTTTCTATGTAATATTGTAAATATATTCTCATATGTGTACTAATTTTGTTGAAAATAAAATGGTAAATCATTGTACATTGTTGATTTCAAAACCGCACACTTTCTCTCTCTCTCTCTCTCTCTTTCTTTTTTTCTCCATTTATATATATATATATATATATATATATATATAACTTTATATATATATATATATTCATTTTTAACACTATAAAATATATAGACTGGTTTTGATTCTGAAAATCCTTATCAGTATCATATACGCGGGGAAATAATACTTACAATTGACTACAATATTATAATACAAAATTACTGCATGCACACTAGAATATATTTAATGTTATCATGTTTTATTACATATTTTGTAATTGATATTTTTTGTTTTTAATGATTAAAGATTTGCGTTCTTAGTTGTATGTAAAATTGTTCATGCATAAATATTTATGATCTTACATGTCTGTTAATATGCTACTTCATTCTTGTTACCAATATATATATATATATATATATATATATATACA
>CABFPE010000164.1:798922-824705 GCA_900660155.1 Hofstenia miamia | reverse complement strand
ATATATATATATATATATATATATATATCTTAATGACATTTTCACTATATGACTAACTGCAAATCCCACCATGGATCTGATAATCTCCCTGTCATTCTTAGTGCAATATTTATCAAAATTATATGTTCACTTTAGTAGTTTGAATTGGGTTCCATATGTGTAGATATTTTGACCTTTTGACCTTAGCAGGCTAGTCTGATGTTGCTATGATGTAATTGTGTACATTGGCCATCTGTCTATCTCTGACGTCATTGGAATATATTCTGTTTTGTCAACAAAATTATTTTGCAATCTATTGTTTGAAATGTAAATAATTTTTCAATGCACATGTAAGCAATATTCAAAATCCCATGACATTAGAATTGTTGCAATCTTTTGTTCAAAATGTACCTAATTTTTCTATACATATAGTCGTTAAGCAATTTTCAAAATTTAATTAACTTAAAATTGGCGTCATCCATTCCATTTTTCAAAATGTAAAAATTTTTTATTCACTTTACACAAACAATTTTCAAAGAGCATTGAAATTCTATAAGCACTTCACGTTTTTGGAAATAAAAACATTTTATTGCTAATTTTCTTAAGCAAAAGTCATAATTAATATTTCCTTATCAAAATGAATACTAAAAATTGGGCAGAATTTTTACCGCGTTTTATCATACATTCTGTGGCGCTATACAATGGAATTTTATGCACTGCTTTGCTAATTGTTTTAATCAATTACATTCTAATAGCGTAACAATCTTAATAATTAGACATTGCAATTAATTATGAATTATGAAGTCTAAGGAAATACAACATTTATTCACATTTCACAAAAACACTTTAAGAAATATATTTTATAAATTTCTCATTAATGTAACATCCTCTACCAGGCTTTATCATCTGGTTTCTTTATTATGCTGTTATAATTAGAACGATACATTAGTGGGTGGGGATGTACTATTCACATACTACTTCACTTCCTGATTATTAATTCCATAAACTGTAATTAACAGATGATATAATGAACACTATTTAGGCGACAGAGCTTCGCAGTACCATCTCCAGTTGTTGGTAATTGGGCATCCGCCTCAGGCAAATCTCCCCATCCAGTAACAACCACTCTTATATGATCCAGTTGCATGAGTTACCCATCTCAGCTCAGTGATGTAACTTTTGTGTACCCCATCCTAGTTCAGTGTTTACTCAAGACAAGACACAACTCAACTTAGTCCCTATTTGTAAAGTATACTGTATACTTGCAACCTGAATTGTTACTAGCTGCTTACTTAATATTGTATTTAGCCATTACTGAAATATATTGGTTTTAGTAAATTAAATAAATAACTAGCTTAATCTGTTATCATTAATACATGTAAGAGAATGGTTGATAGTCAGCTAAATGAAAGTAAAAACTCCTAACAATAGTCCTAACATAAGTGCACTTCTGTGACTTGGCACAAGGAATCTTGAATTGTTCTCTTGATGGATCCTCACCACTACTAAACACTACTCATTTAGCTTGACATTCTAATTAATAATCAAACCATATTAGAAAAACAAGTAAAAGAATTCCAAAGAAATTTCTTTATCAATTGTCACAATGAAATTCAATCTATTTATAGTTAACTTGAAAAAGTACCTGTCAATTTCAAATTTCATACTTTCACCCACCAAGATGGCTAAAAATAATGGAAGGTAAATTCGCCCCCTTTGTTTTGCCAAAATTAGTAGTATCAACAAATACTAATTCATAATCAAATTGCACTAATATTTCTTGGTTGAATAATACAATCAAATTTAAGTTGCTAATAATTTTCTTAATATATTTCCAATCACATTTTAAGTTTGATCTTAGTTTTCTTCAGTGACTTTCTTTCTTAGCAGCTTATTTTGTTGGATGATGCTACATTAATGAAACATGAACTGAAAATGGCTATAAATAGTATTAGGACAAAAAAGATCCTTTAAAATTTTAATGTGCAAAGTTTCATTGAATATTTCAATGATTAGTCAAAAGTTTAGGATAGAATCATTCATGCAGGAATACAATTCCTATTTAGCTTCAATGTTTAAATGGAAAATTAGAACAATACTCTCTTAAGTTTCCAAGCATTTTCATTCATAAATTCCTTAATATTTATGAAATGATATGAAATTAAGCTTATGGAATTGATTTGCTTCTGTAATTGAAAATTCTGTGACTGGAAGACATTATATATCAACATTTCAAAGCATTTTCCATGCAGCTCAGAGTGTATAAGTACTCATAAAAATACGGCCATTGGTTTGCCAGTACACATAGCTAAGTGTACTTAACTAAAATTGCCTTATTCAACAAGAAAACTAGCAAGTTCTATCATCAATTTATACTTAAACCTATCAATGCAGGTTGCCTCAAAAACCAAATTTAGTACTTTTGTTGTCATGACTAAGAAATTGAATTTTGCAATTGCAAAGTCTTGTTTCAAGAAGAAGATTTATCAACATGTTTGGCCAATTAATTAACAATTCCATGAATCTAGTGGTACATAATCTTTACTGTAAATATAATCACTTTCAAAATACTTTAAATGGTCTGCTGATTAATCTTTAATTTAAAACATGGTTTTACCTATCACAATATGGCACTACACTGCTAATATGACTTTGTTAATAATATTACACAAATTCAAATTAAATGATATAAAGTACACATCTTAATGTAGAATCTGTACAATGATTAGAACAGATTATATTAAGCAAGGCTTAATCAAATTGCTTTTAATGACCTCCTTTCACTAAATATATGGTTAAGCTTGTGATCCAATTACAATAAGTTAAGATTCTTAATATGACTACTTTGCAACAATATCACTAATTGAACTTCATTTAGAACGAATGTGAGATGTTATACAGGGTCAAAACCCAACGCTGAGCAATGCAACAAAGAGAAGAATGAAGATGGTTAACAATCATCAGTTACCATGGAATCTGTTGTGACTCACATACAAGCCTCAGTGCAATGGAATGCTCTTAGTGCGTGGATAATTGTATTGCTAATCAATTTAGTGCATTGATTGTTCTTATTATGATTGACAATAGAAATAAATGAATACTCACAACCTGGATGCTTTTGCTTTTTATAGATCTAACATATAAATAGCCCTACATGTAAAAGAGATAGATAACTCCTATCTACATGTGGACAATCAAAAGAAGATTTAAGTAATTTAACATAACAGTGATATACAATAACAATGAAAGTAGTAATTGATACACACATTTAATATAGATAGGGCTTGTAGGCACATTGTATGTATAATAGAGCTTGCTATGATACCATAAGAATTTAGATCTAAAACTGTAGGTTAGCCTAAAGTTTGCTACCCAGCTATTTGAGGACCTGTTCTTATTGTTTCAGATAAATTGATTGAAAAGCTAAACAAATAAAAAACCCTACTCATATAAATAACATAATTGGACGCTTTCATTAGCAAGATAACAGCTGCACCACAGGCTGATTGTGCAGCTGGTCCAAAAGTTCTTTAATTGAATTTAGGGAACACCTGGGAAATGCTCATGTGCTCAAACATTTAGCTTTCTGTAGCCATTAAAGATAAATCTGGTGAAACTGAATTCATGGCTTGCTAAATCTATTACAAGCTATTTATAATCAAATTGCACAAACAGATAAACAATTGACATATACCTGTTTTTAACTTCAAAACTCTTTGTGATTCTTTCCCCTGCTTCTATTATTCAACGCCATTATTAATTTAGCTGTAGTGGTTTCATCTTTTAGCTTATTGTTAAGCAATTTACCAACAACCAATATCTTGAAACTGCACTTGAAATTGTTTTACAAAAATTAAATGATAAATGTGTTATTACAAAAAATATAATTAAATCAAAGTTTGTTGATAGTCTTAGTTTCTTTTTATTGTATTTCTTTGTTACTATACCACATTATGCCAAATTATGGCATTTTTTTAACAATGCAATGCACTCAAGTAGGATATTTTTATGATTGCAATATCAGAACAGGCAGGTGAAATGTGACTTAGTGTAATATTATATATGTTAGATCATATTTCGTGTTACATTTGGGTTGGGTCAAGTAATAAAGTTTGATACAAGCATATATAACTTGGCTGTGTGAATGTTTCAACGTAATATGGAGTATAATTGGTTCATTGAAAGACATTACGTATGTAAGCTTGCAGGAGAATTTGCGTTAATTTTTTAAATTTCTTAATGTGATCATTTACTTTTTGGTACTATTTGTAGTTTTCCTATTCTAAATATTTTATATTTGAATTTTTTTAAACGTGTTTATGGATATTAGTTATGACATGAACACGTATTGATCTTGTAATTGGGTCCACTTTGTTAACACTTTCATGTATGTATGGGTTGGGTGAAGCAGATTAAAAGCTCAATAGAACTTGTTTTGCATTGGATCATATTTCATTAGATTAATTTTGAGTTGGGTCAAAATATATTGACCCATTTGCATTTACAGCTGAGATGTACTTCAACCAAATAGCTTTAATAAATAAAATCCTTGAACAGGGACAAATAATCATGCGAAACTCAGAGCCTAAGTATCCGTGCCATGCCTGGTTTTTTTACAAAATACAGAAATTTTTAGTAAAAAGCATATGTAAAATGAGAAACTTACAACATTGGGAAACACGGGTGTATGGTGATTTTCTGACGGGGATATCTAAGCCCCGCGAAAATTATTTGAGTGCATTGAGAAAATAGACCCCAGAAAAGGCATTTCATAATCTCAGATTTTAAATTTTGTTATCGAAAATTTTAACCAGTGAAAATCAAATTTGAAAAGATGACGGGGGACACGGTACGTTTGGAAAACAATTGTAAAATTTTTTATGTTTGCAGAAACATTCTCATAAAATTTCGATTAGAATGTAAACTTTTGAATGTATTGACACTAATCTCTGCTAAAACACTCTCATTTTATTGAAATGAGATATATAAGATAAGCTTGCTTCTCATGGACTGTACGCATGCATACATGTATATAAAAATATTTTCCTGCTAGCAGTTCTCAGGAAATTTTCAAATCCAAAGTGCAGTTTTTTATGGGAATTTATCTACTACGGCAAACTTCTATGATAGATGATTTATCCTAACATCTACTCAGTAATAGGCAGGGAAGCACAGACGGAAAGCATTTTCGGTGTACAATACTACGATATATTCTTTAGACATTAAGCAAGGCAATATAACTGTATGTGCACATTTTCAAATAAAATATATTTTATAACACTGTACATAAATTATTTTAATATGTTGATACAATATTTGGTTGTACTTACACATTGAAATTATAATTATTACTAACCCACAGAAAAATCATGAGGGTTTAGCTATGGACTAGCACCAACATATATATATATATATATATATATATATATATATATATATATATATATATATAATCTACCAGTTTCTTTCAAATTTCACATAATTAAGTGTTTGTTTGTTTCAAAATTTCATCTCAAATATTGGGCAATATTTTGGCTAATTTTTGACATAATATTTGCAAAATAGATTTTCAAGATATACATTCTATAGTTCTGATAAAAATAATAGCAAAATATTATTTAATTTTTTATGGAATTTGCGCAATGCATTGAATTAAAGTATTTGTAAAATCTTCTAGATTTCCTGAAAATATATTTGTGCAGATTCAACGAACCTGACATGAAATCTAGATTTTCATTTGAAATATTTAATTGCCTGGTGATGCCAGGAATTAAATGATAGTTAACATCAGTGCTTTTCAGATGAAATAATAAAGGTTTTTCACTACAATTACTGAGTGCTTGCAATCCTTTCAATCAATGTGGTCAATTAATGTAACAAAACTTTCTCAATCAATGAATGCTCTTAGCCCTAAAGACAAATTATTCACATATTTTAAATTGATTTAACTAGAAAGCGGAAATTGGGCCACATTTAAGCAGATCACTCTCTAATTCTAAATAAGCAATCACAAGGTCTTATATTTTTGCATAATCTTGAATTTAAAAGAAGATAAAAATGACTAAGTCTAACAGATTCTTTCAAATTGAATATGTGTAATTGTCTATTGCTTTCAAAACTTCATTATAAATATTTGACTGTATTTTGGCCAATTTTTGACATAAGATTTTGCAAAATAGGTTTTCATGAAATATATTCTATGGTTGTTGACTTAAATAACAAGAACATATGATATCTATTAGTTTTGAATTAATTTTTTATAGAATTTCACAATGTATTGAAATAAAATATTTATGAAATCTAGAATTTCTGAAAATATTATGGAGCATAATCTCAAGTATTATAACTCAATATGAGAGATTTAGTGCTATTTTATTATGCTTATTTTTGATTGGTTGTTGGCTTTCAAGTCATCCATTAGTGCTTTATTTAATTGGAATTGTGCAATTGATGATTGATCATCTGCTCAGCACTTTTTGTTAGCTGTAAATATTTATCTTGTTGTAAGTGTGATTTCTGATATTGTCAGAATTTTTAATTTAAGTTTTGATTCCCCAATGATCAGTTGAATTGTTTTTCATTACATATTTCCCGAACCATTACTTTGCTAACATTTTAGGTATAATATATTTTCCCAAATTGGCCCTTACTTTTCATGTTATCTAATACTGGTTTTTCTTATTATTTCATATTAATGCTTAGCATGTACTGTAGCTAAATATAGGGGATCACTTTGGATACAGCAATGCTACAGGTGACCATAACTGAATGCCCATAACGCCTTCTGTACCCTAAGGGATAAAGTAGGTTTAGGGGAGTAAGGTTTTCTGTTTACATTTATGATAATAAGCCAGTATGGCCTTTCAACTTTCGTTGAGCTGAGTGTAGGGATTAGGTTTTCTTAGTTCTGTGCTGGCCAGAGGCCATCTCATCTATCAGAATTACAATGATCTTTCTTCTCTGGGTTGTTGTTGGAGTATACAATTGGCTCCAATTACTTCACTAATCTGCAATTTATTTCTCGTTTACTATTTGTTTGGCTAGCATGTTTCACTGTGGTATGAAGTCCCTAGAAGAGAACATTCTACATGGTGACCCTGATCTTAGATAAATTCAAGTGACGATAATTGGCAGAAACCCTTATCTAAAATGAAAGGTATCCAACTTTGCAAAATTTGGACTTGGCTACACCAAAGTTTTTAAATCTTTTATCAATAAATGCTCAGTTAGAAAAAAACCAAAAAGCTAGTACAATTCCAAGTATACTTTACTATGATTTACTTATGGAATCCTTTGGAGTGCAAAGGTTATATGATTAGGTCGATTTCCAAAGCATTGTTGTACCCAAAGTGCATTTTCATCTGAAAAATGACAAATTTCCCAGTTGCTCTATCAAAAATCACTCGTTCCCTTTCCCTTGAATCACTAGCTAAAGAAGATATTGCAGAATATATTATGCAAGTTCATCATATCCTAAAACTTATCAGTGAAAACGAGATATTTTCAAAAACCGATTTATATTTGTTTATTATGCGAGGACTACCTCCTCTTACTCAAATCACATTTGGAAATGAAATGTGATATGGATGATTTCTGATATACTATTATCAATAAAGCAATTAACGTTTGCTTAAAATTGAAAATTCATTCAAAATAAATCGCAAAGCACAACCATTTACTGTAAGGCAGAAAACTACAGACAAATGGGGAATCCACTACAAATCAAAAAACTACAAACTCTAAAAGTACAGTCACTAAAACTATAGTAAAATCGAAAGACAATAACAACATTCAAATTCATTGCTATTGTTGTGGCAAAAAAAGACGCATTCGCAGTAACTGCACCAAATCTATGTATGTTATTGATGACAATGAAGGATTTTACACTGACGAGGAAGATTATGTAACTGAAATTGACGATGATTTGGAAATTGATTCCGAATCTTTAAACTAAAACGAGTGAAGCCTCTACACCATGCAGGAGAAATATTAATTTCTACTACGATGAAAGATAAAAAGTCAATTCCAATAGTTATGAACGGCGTTATAATTCAAGCTATCATTGATACTGGAGCTGCCCATTCTGTTATTTCCGATACCTGCGCAAATTCCATTGAAATTACTAGAGACGACTTACATAAGAAAAATTTCCGTATGATATACGCAAATGATGATTACCTAAGTACAAAAGGTTATTTAAAAGATAATAATAATATTTCTGGTTACAATTCAAAGAAATTGATACATTTATCAACTGTATACTATGTTCAAAATGGTGAAATAATCACAGCTTTGTTAAATAAAAGTGAGAATCCTATTACATTAAAAGGCAATCAATTAACACTGTACGCATTGCCTACTTGTATGAATATTGTCAAAAGACGTAATTGTTTATTAGTTCAAGATGACAAAGCTACAATAAACAATGACATCAAGATTCCCGAAATCTCTGAAACTACGCATTCTCATTTAACTGGCAAAGAATGAAAAATTTTGAAGAGATGTTAATTCAATACAAAGTGTTTTTAATTTTGGCACAATAAGTGCATAGGAAAAGCTATTGTTGAATATCACCACATCGAAACTACATCTGAAAAACCTATCCATGAAAAAGTATGCCATATTCCAGAACAATATAAAGAGGAATATCTATGAACAATTACAGAACTGCTTAATAATGGGATCATACGTAAAAGTAATAGCCCATATGCATCTCCTATGGTATTTGTTATGCAAAAGGGTAAATCACGACTTTGCATTAATTTTCGTAATTTAAATGACATTACAGTCAAAGATGCTTATCTATTACCAAGGATTGATGATATTTTATATCAAGCAAGTAAATTTACATTGTTCTCTACTCTCGATCTTTGTAAAGCCTATTGGCAAGTGCAAATGTATCTGTCAGACATTAAAAAGTCTGCATTTATACATCCTTATGGGTTATATGAATGGCTTTATATGGCTTTTGGTTTTTCAAATGCGCCTGCCACATTTCAAAGATAAAAGTACTTATGAATGGTAATAATTGTTTAGAAGATAGCATTTCAGCTTATATCGCTGATATATTCGTATCAAGTTTTACATTCATGGAACACATTGAAAAACTCAGATATGTTTTAAAAATATTAAAAGAAAATGGATTAAAGATCAACGGTAATAAATGTAATTTAGTTCAAAATTGTGCAATCTTTCTCGGCAGACAACTTACACATGATAAAATAACTATTGAGGATGACACTAAATCATAATTGAATCTATCGATTGTCCCAAAAATCATAAAGATATTCAAAGATTGGTAGCATTTCTAGATTATTATCAAACATTTATACCGGACATTGCAAAGAAAACAGTACACATTTCTAATTTATTACGATCTAAATCAGATTTCAATTGGAATTCGCAACATCAAGAGGAATTCGAATCACTAAAAACCGAATTGAAAAAACTACCATCACTAAATTGTCCCAATTACGCGAAACCATTCATCTTTGCCTGCTATGCCCATAGTGTAGCAATCGGTGGATGTCTTAGTCATGTTATTTACAATAAAGAACAATCAATTCAGTATTTTAGTAGAAAACTTAAGAAATTCGAATTAAATTATGGCAGTGTAAAGCTTGAAATATTAGCATTAGTAGAATCCCTTAAAAAATTTAGATATTTTTTAATAGTTTTAATTATTAATTTATTAGAAGCAGCTTAGCAAATTGCTTTGTAAATATGGATACTATGAAGGTATCGTTGAATATAAACAAAAATGACTTATAAAAAATATTCATAAAATCCATTGATCAAGAAATTACATAAATTGACAAAACAATAAGGGTGTAGAATTAACAAATTCATGTTTGGTGTAGTTGATCTACAGGTGTGTATACAGATGACGTACAATCAATTGATTACAGGAACAGGAAGAATAATAAAGAACTTGATGTTCAGCTAGTTTGTTTTTTACAGCCCAAGTGTAAAGTCGAACATGATTTCTTGCCGGAAGCTTTTGTCAGTTGTTATTGGAGTTATTTTATATGGATCGGACTCGATGTTTATGAGTGCAATCATGCCAATATTCCCATTAGCTGCTCAAAGACGAGGCATTTCATCTTTTTGGATTGGACTGGTTTTTGCGTCAATGTACGTCAGTGTTTTCATTGCCAGTTTCATTTGGCCCATGGTTCTGAAACCCACTCATTACGTGCAAGCATACGTTATTTCAGGATTTGTGGTTGGACTTTCGTTTTTTTGTTTTGGCTGCATAATTTTTGTTCAAGATTCAACGTTGTTCATTGCGTTGTGCCTTGCAACTAGAGTTTTAGGTGGCATATCAATGTCTCTCATGTATGCCTGCGCCATACCTGTTATTACAAATATGATTACTGAGAAATCAGGTTTAATTATTACTGCTATGCAGACCGCCGCCTATATTGGTGTATCACTTGGTCCTGGGGCTGCTAGCGGTTTATTCAGCATTGGCGGTTACTACCTTCCATTTACAACATTGGGAATTTTTGTTATAACATTGTCATTTTTGTCGATGATATTGTTTTGCAGTTTTGCACAGCTAATTTGAGTTTAGAAAATACAAAGGAAAAGGGGAAGATCAATCGATATGACTTTTTCACTTTTATTACAAGGCCATGGGTTATAGGAATTGCACTCCCAGCATTTTGCAATGGACTGTTCACAGGAATAATGGTCTCGACTTTGACAATATATATAAAGGAAATATTTTTGCTAGATTAATCCCAAAATTATATTGTATATTTAACGTATGGTTTAAGCTTTACAATTATTTCACCAATAGTTGGCATCATTATAGATAAAGGGTTTGCTACTGTAATTATGGCAGCTGCAGTAGTTGTATTGCCCTTAAGTTTTTTTGCAATGGTTTATATCAAATCTTTATATCTTTTTATACTATCATATGTTGGTAAATCAATCTGTGGAGGCATCATTAGCAGTGTATCCATGTTATATTTTATTAAAAGCGCCGAAAGGTGCAACTTTCAAGATCCTTCCCATAACAAACTCTTGTCAACATCATTGTTTTCAAGCATCAGAGTTCTTTCAAGAGCCTTAGGAACATCGGTATTCGGTGGAATATTATTGGAATATCTTTCGGTGCGTACTGTTTGGACAATAGGCGCATCATTCACTGCTCTGTCTTCTATATTGGCTGTTTTCGTGATGAAATACTTGAACTTTTTTACGAAATTGTATTATACAACTCAAGCTGATTAATAGTACAGATACATTTTTAGTTACATTAATATATTCATTTAAATATACATTTTCCTTGAAAATTACCAAAATTAAAATATCATGTTAAATATGTTAGTTAGGAATAAGGTTATTCACGCAAAATTACGGAATTCGAAAATTTACACTGAATGAAATACAGATAGCATTTTTTTGAAGTTTTATGTATTCAGTCATTTTGCCTTTGCTTTCTGAACAAAAAACTAACAATATTGTACCTTGATATAAAAACACAAAAATGCGACAATACAATCAAATACCATAGATCATCAATAATTTTAAGTATGATAAAGCCATTTATAATATTTTCATTGAACAAATTTTCAAGATTTAATTGAAAATATATTTCAATCATGTGCTTGCACTATGAACTCTAAAATTATGTATGATAAAGTCAAAGATTGAGGAGAATGCTTATAAATATTTCGCATGTTTGACATGCTTCGGCAAAATTTAAAATCATATGATGGTGACACATTAAAAAACAACAGACCACTTACACAAATATTCAACAGGAATTTTCAAAAATTTGTAAGATGAAATATTTGCAAACCTTAAATAGAATTTTGCTATGTATATATGCAATAACAAAAAGACCTTATTACACAAATTTTTGCATACCTTTAGTGGCGAATGCTAGTTCGTCACTCAATCACAAATATAATATTTGAATTTATCAAAATCGGAAATTATGCATATTTGCATATATCCAAAATACCATAAGTGAACACTTGTTGGATAAATTTGAATACAACCTTTCAAAAAGTACACTCATAGGCAATGGCCATGCATGATCCATTAGTTATTTAGCTGTAAAATATGCACTTATCAACATTCACTGTAGTATTTTACCAGTACATATACAGGGTGTCCATTAAATATTTGCCAAAATAAAAGGCTGATAAATCGTATCTACATTATTCAATGGATGTAATTACGCTAAGGTCTTGTCGCTAATTTGTGGGGATCGATTTTTTGTTCAAATGCTTCACCTTTCATTTCGATTTTCAAATTAATTATTTAAAAATCGTTCAGAATCAGTTTGAATTTAATTTAAAATGGATCTTCAACTTTTCGATAAAATTTTGCTTTTGGAATGTTATATTATTGGTGGAAAGTCAATCACCACTGCCATACGAGCTTTCTGCACTGAAAAGCGGATAAAAAATGACCGCCACAAACCACCTTTTAAATCAGTGGAATACTTGATCAAAAAATTCTACGAAACTGGAAGTTTGCTTAAACAGAAACCACCGGGCCGTTCGTCGAATGATTATTGTTTTGCCTACACAAAAATAAAATGTGTAATTTAGCGAAAGTTAATGATACTTTTTCGTATCCACAACATTAGATTTGATTGAATAATTGGATAACCAATTGGATGCATATTTGATTGAATAGTGAATAAACAAAATCAGATNATATATATATATATATATATATACATTTCTATGCTTGCCTACTTCAAATAGTGACTTTCACGCATTTGTCAGAAAAATAGTATTTAAAAATACTAATCGTGGCCCATATTTTCAAATTGTAGGTTCTATGCTATTAGAACAAAGCCTGTTTTTGTAGTCCCTACAGATGGTGTAAGAATTTTGTGCTTCTGAAAATGATATACTGCAGATTTACATGCAAATTCGCGATTTGGATAATAAACATTGAAGAAAAGCTGGTGTAGTAAATGTGTTTTTACAAATTTTTTTACATTATCAAAATTGTAGTAAAATATGAGTATCAATAATACCTTGTTTTTAAATAACTTTGAACAAGTTAATAACATAGCAAGTAGAGACAGTAATTCAATAAGTTGCATTTTGAAAACTGTACACAAATTTCTTGTAATGTTTTAAATATGTAGACAATCAGTTTGTATATGTGTCCAAGTTGTGGCTGTAAATAAGAAACAATTTTAGAGACGCCTTGCTTGACATAATGTCAAGGTGATAATGCCCTGATCCAAGCCTACTTAAATTACGGCCCTGGCAAGAGAAATTTAACAGACAAAAAATAAGGCAATATTGTGTTTGAGGGAATTTTCAACACTAAAATGGGGTTGGTACTTTTTTTCATTCTTGAAAATCTCAAATTTTCCAAATTTATCTCAAATGCTTCCAAGATTATTATTTAATGGACACATTTCCCTTATAAAAATTACTGCAAGTGTCCATTCTGAGAGAAATTTAGAAGATTTGAGATTTTATAGAATGAAAAAAAGTACCAACCCTAAAATGGTGTTTGATGACGTCACACCATAACTTTTTAGAATAAGACAAAATACTTGTTTCGCACATTTAACAGGTTTCTGCACGACTCATAATCAATATTGGCAAAATTTAAAAAATATAACTTTATTTACAAAATAGTTATACATTCAATAAGAATTTTCAAAAGATTTGAGTATACGTAAATATTAGTAAAACTGAAAAATTTGCAAACTTTAAATAAATTTATTAAAAGTGCTGTTCATGTTACACCAACAAAAGACTTCAATTTGGCGTGTTCGGAAATAGGCAAAATTGTGCAATGTAATATATTTTCGAAGTATGTAAGCCATATTTCTATTTGTTATTTTTTATTCTACAACTGTGCACTGCACATATATTTTGAACAAGGTTTACTGATTGCCATGTATGGAATATATTTTAATTAAACATTTTATCTGTGATCAAGTACAATATCCAATTACATTGCTGGCCCCATTATAACCTGTCCAAATGTTGGTAAAATGGTCCATTATTTGCATTTTAATATCTTAGTTCTTAATTTTCTAAAAAAAATCCTATAATAATTAAATATCAAATCGAAGAAAAATCAATGTTTGTAAGCCCATGCCCACCCCTTATTACACAACTGACAGATAGCAAAGCATTTTCAATGAAAATAGTCACCTTCGAGCAAAATTTCTCTTCCACCGCATTGTGTTTCGGATTGAATCTGATTATCAGTATTTCTATAATCCATTTGATCACTCCACCCATCTCATGATTATAATAATACAATGCAGCTGGCTAATATTNACACATAATAAGCAAGATAAGAACGTTACCATACTCATAAAACCATTTTCCTATGAATTATTAGGTTTTAATTTTGGCAAGTATTTAATGGACACCCTGTACAAATTGAATAATGCATATATATATATATATATATATATATATACATTTCTATGCTTGCCTACTTCAAATAGTGACTTTCACGCATTTGTCAGAAAAATAGTATTTAAAAATACTAATCGTGGCCCATATTTTCAAATTGTAGGTTCTATGCTATTAGAACAAAGCCTGTTTTTGTAGTCCCTACAGATGGTGTAAGAATTTTGTGCTTCTGAAAATGATATACTGCAGATTTACATGCAAATTCGCGATTTGGATAATAAACATTGAAGAAAAGCTGGTGTAGTAAATGTGTTTTTACAAATTTTTTTACATTATCAAAATTGTAGTAAAATATGAGTATCAATAATACCTTGTTTTTAAATAACTTTGAACAAGTTAATAACATAGCAAGTAGAGACAGTAATTCAATAAGTTGCATTTTGAAAACTGTACACAAATTTCTTGTAATGTTTTAAATATGTAGACAATCAGTTTGTATATGTGTCCAAGTTGTGGCTGTAAATAAGAAACAATTTTAGAGACGCCTTGCTTGACATAATGTCAAGGTGATAATGCCCTGATCCAAGCCTACTTAAATTACGGCCCTGGCAAGAGAAATTTAACAGACAAAAAATAAGGCAATATTGTGTTTGAGGGAATTTTCAACACTAAAATGGGGTTGGTACTTTTTTTCATTCTTGAAAATCTCAAATTTTCCAAATTTATCTCAAATGCTTCCAAGATTATTATTTAATGGACACATTTCCCTTATAAAAATTACTGCAAGTGTCCATTCTGAGAGAAATTTAGAAGATTTGAGATTTTATAGAATGAAAAAAAGTACCAACCCTAAAATGGTGTTTGATGACGTCACACCATAACTTTTTAGAATAAGACAAAATACTTGTTTCGCACATTTAACAGGTTTCTGCACGACTCATAATCAATATTGGCAAAATTTAAAAAATATAACTTTATTTACAAAATAGTTATACATTCAATAAGAATTTTCAAAAGATTTGAGTATACGTAAATATTAGTAAAACTGAAAAATTTGCAAACTTTAAATAAATTTATTAAAAGTGCTGTTCATGTTACACCAACAAAAGACTTCAATTTGGCGTGTTCGGAAATAGGCAAAATTGTGCAATGTAATATATTTTCGAAGTATGTAAGCCATATTTCTATTTGTTATTTTTTATTCTACAACTGTGCACTGCACATATATTTTGAACAAGGTTTACTGATTGCCATGTATGGAATATATTTTAATTAAACATTTTATCTGTGATCAAGTACAATATCCAATTACATTGCTGGCCCCATTATAACCTGTCCAAATGTTGGTAAAATGGTCCATTATTTGCATTTTAATATCTTAGTTCTTAATTTTCTAAAAAAATCCTATAATAATTAAATATCAAATCGAAGAAAAATCAATGTTTGTAAGCCCATGCCCACCCCTTATTACACAACTGACAGATAGCAAAGCATTTTCAATGAAAATAGTCACCTTCGAGCAAAATTTCTCTTCCACCGCATTGTGTTTCGGATTGAATCTGATTATCAGTATTTCTATAATCCATTTGATCACTCCACCCATCTCATGATTATAATAATACAATGCAGCTGGCTAATATTTTTTTAAGAAATAAGTAAAACCTAGAAAATACTAACTTAATGGGCTAGCGCAACTTCGTTTCCTCTTGGGAAATTGCAGTGAAGAAATAATAAAGATTTGAAAAATAAAATGAGTTGTTTTAATAGAGATATTAGTTTTTTCTAAAGTTACTTTATTTTTTAAGTTAATTATTGCTAGGAATCAAGCAACCATTGTGAAAAAAGCAAATATAATAAATACTTGTGTTGTAATTTAGCAAATTTGATTTTAGTAGCATGTAGCATACATATAACTCGATTCCACTTTGTGCAAAACTTTTCAACACTTAAATAAGTTACCAACAATATTTTTAAGTAAATATCTAATATTTTTTAAAACAATTAATTGTTTAATATCATGTTTGATTTGGCCTCTACAATCATAACGAATTAATATCTATGAGAACACGCATACGAAACCTCTGTAAATGTGAAATTATATTATAGATGTTTATTATGATATTACAGAAATAAAATGGTTTGTTCCTGCAAAAAAAATTTATATAAACAGCTAGCAGCTTTCATTTAGTTAACAGAATATTACACAAATACGTCATATTTCCACTGATATGTGTGTATGCGGTGTGTTCATTTACATAGTGAAATTAATTTCTATTTTATCTTAGTTCCTCAAATAAATTGGAAACTTCAAATATTAACAGTAAGTATTCACTGTTACTTAAAAAAAATTGTTTCAAATTATTTTTCTTCTTCTTTTCTAATTCCCATTCATCTGTTTTTCTTTAAAATATAAAAAAAATATAATTAAAATTTTAACCTATCACTATTCATAATGTTTTATATCTTAGCTATATTTATATACTATGCTACATCCATGTAGGTGTAATTGATCATTGGGAAATTTTGGTTTAATCATATAGAATAATGCAATCGTTATGATAAACTTACAATCATAGTTAACATTATTTTGTTAAATTATGTATGTTTATATAGATATTGGTACTAAGAGGTATACTTTAAAAATCTATGAAGGTCATTGATAAAATGCTTATTACCATTCGTGCTCTTCGATTGGACACACTTAAACATTAATTACTCAAAAACGCTATTTTTTAAATCAGTTTTATGTGAACAAAATAGAAATACTCTTTTACTTCGCTACTGCATTTTCAATCAATTTTTGTTAATTGTACGTATTATGTAGACGTGGTTTAAAACAATTATAATTGATCAGCATAATGTGTTGCTACTGATAGCCATGTATATAAATAATATATATGATCATATAAAGAAAAATAATTATTTATTTATTTTTTATTAAAAAACTTTACTTCCTAAAAGAAAGCTACAAATAAATAAAAATTATGTACAAAATAAATAAGAGTTCTTTTCTTTGCAACGAGAGCAATTGCATACAAGATGAAAAGTAATGCTGTAGTATTTCGAGAAATAATTCCAAAAAATGATTTCCTTTAGGGAATGATCAGTAGACTTGGATATTTTGTTGTAGAGTGCTGCATTTCTTGAAATGACACAATCTGATCCGGCAGTAAATTTAGCAATGATATTAGATTTATGAATCTTTTTTTGATTTTATCAAGGATGCATGTTTGTTTGCTTCTTCCCAAACGGTATTGCAATAAGTCAACTGAGGAAGAAAGAGCCATTTATATAATCTTTAGGCATCAGAAAGAGATACATTTAATGAAAGAAGCTTCTTAGTGAGGTAAAAAGTTCTGCACTCTGAATTTGCGCATCGTCATAAAGCCTATTAAAAAGTATTGACCACAAGATTGCTCCTTGTAGGACACCCAGAGATGCTGGCTTAATAATAGTATTTTTACCATCAAGCGAGACGTATTGTTTCCGTTTTTAAAGAAATCACTAATGAAGGGAACTAAGGCTTGTGGGAAATCCTTGAATCATACGTAAAAGTTGAAAAACTTTAGGAAAAACATCCTTTTCAGACAATTGCTGGAATTGATGCCGTATGGTTTGGTTTTTGTCGGTGTATTAATGTTTCGAAAATATGCATTTCGAATCATTTATTTTTTCAAGGCAGCCTAATACGTATCTCGTAGATCATAAAACCAAGGATATATCGAAAAAAATATCGAAAATGTTATAAATTGATTTTAACTCTATTTCCACTAGTGTTGCTTTTACATAACAAACCGATTTATCCGTATTTGTGAAATAACCCTGTTTAGAAATATTGAAGGCTTGTTGCATTCCCACATCTATGGGGTAGGGTTCGTTCATTCATTGATGAAGAATACTGCTGAAACATATTCTTGTGCCTGAATTACATGCAAATTAAAATTTTTTTCAATGAGAAATCCGAATTTTCCAAAAATATTCAAATTATTTGCATACCTAGTGCTTAGATAATAAGGCGGTCAACTGTCAATGGAAAAAACAACTTCTCTGAAGTGTTTGGCTTTCTGAAGACAATAAGTGTGAGTCCCGTCCAGGTGGGTTGTGCGCAAATTCAGATTCAGAGGGTGTCTCGCTGTAGGTGCAGAAACCTCTGACTGCGCGCAAATGCGTTCTTAGATGGGACAGAGTCAGGTCGTCAATTAAGGCGAAAAAAAGAGGAGACAATTTTATATTTTGTAATTTTCTTAGATTTTAAATATTTTTAAAAATTTTTTTGTTGTACTCCTAGTGGAAATTGGGTTAAAATTAGAAACTATATATTTGATATACATAAAGGACTTTATAGGTAATATAAATATAAATATAAATATGCACAATCATTTATATGTCCATCACTGCTTGCGACAATTGAGTTTTTTTCAAACCATTTGATTTCTTGTTAAAATATTTAAATTTGCAAATTTTTGAGTTCAAATTGTTTTTTATAAGAAGACGGCAAGCGCACAGGATCGTTGTTTGTGAGAAATCACGTTGGACTTTTATCTTTATAGCGTAATGACCAAAGTACTTTTAAAGGTATCATTAAGAATGTGAAATATCATTCAGCTAAATAGATTTTGTAGCTTAGCCTGAATACTTGAACATATGTATAGTTTTTAACTACATGGCTTCATACTTATTAGCAATACTACTGAAATTTGAAATTCAAATTGATATAAACGATTTCAAGATCAGAATTTAAAATACTAATATATCTACAAACTACACTAAGTCCAATTAGAGGTGTAAACGGGTCGATGTGTGTCAACTTTATGTCGGATTCGGATCGGGTCAACGGTTTTTTCTTTGAATCGGGTCAAGTTTGGTTCATTAATAATACTGACATTAATTGTTGGTTACATGTATAGGTATTAGCACTACATTGAACAATTAACGGTGTGTTACATGTAACTGTTTTGGCGCCTAACGACCAATGCAGAGCAAAGAATTAATTTTGGCTTTCTAGTTACGTCTGAAAACATGTTAAATTTTCCTTGTTTTGGTGCAGTAGGGTCCAACCTATGAAGACTCCGTTCGGGTTAGCACTAAATAGTCTTAAAAAATCCTAACTATAAGATTGTGAAAACATTTCTTTTCATCTAGAGAAAAGTAGTTGCTTTATTAAACTCAAAATCTATCAACCAATCACGCATCAGCACTAATTAATTGACAGTCAGATATTCAGGCAGTAAAATGCCAGTGGCAAATAACTCTGATGATTTCCTGCTAGATTACAGCATTTCAGTCGGTGTTAATATTTTGAATGGGTGCATCGGTTGCGCTGGCATCTTACTAAACATCTTAACGTTTCTCACGTGTTCGAGATATGACAAAATTAATTCATTTATTGCCTCAATGCAAACTCTCGCATTTTGGGATGCTGTTACTTGCATTCATTATGGAATACGTACAGGCATCCTCCGTCCCTTAGGTAAGTTTCATAACATTGGCATTTCAACTCTTAGTTAAATTTAATAGGCTTCCATCGATTTGGTCCTCAATTGTGATTAGAGACTTGTTTCTAAATAGTTTTCCTGGTGTTTGAAATATATGTGACTCAATGCTTTTCCATCTAATGTAATGTAAAGGCATTTTATATGTTTGATACAATTTCTTGGAGGTTTTCAAAACAAACACTTCAATTCACCCCCAAATACTATTTAACTTAGTTATTCCACTTAAACCACATTAATTAGATTTATTTAATTAATTTAATGTTATTGTTGCAATTGCAACTGCCGAAGTTTCATTTATGTATTGACGTAGGGTGCAATGCACCTGCCCTTTTGGGGTCTTACATTAAGCAGCCATTATTGAAAATGAATTAGTAAATTCTGAATTTTCAGAAAACATAAAAGAATGCTTTCACAACTAATTACCTCATATAAATCTACATGCGCGTGAAATAATTATTGAAAAAAATTTGAATTTTTTTAAGCAAATATATAATATTAGTAAAAAATGTATACATACACAGTACAATAACAAAACTTTTCATTTAATTTTTCAAACAATAAGACATAGAACTTCGTTCAAATCTACCAATGTGTCTTTTGTTTTTATGTATAACACTTTTTTGAAATTACTTCAATTTTATTTGCGAAATAAAAGATTGGATTAGGTTACAAAGTATATAGAAGTCTATTCAGTAATGCTAAACTTGGTATTTAAAAACTATATAACTACATTCTAAGATTATACTTGTAATTATGTATAACTATATTTTTCTAATATAATTTACTATGCATGTATTATATTACTTATATATAGTATTTTATTTTTTACACTAAGCTAAATGTTATTATATTATCAAAAAATATTTATTATTCCATTTGACAACTTAAAAAATTAATGTCAAAATCAGGCATAACAAGCAAATCAAATAACTTTAAATATTATCCTTTTCGATTTTAGGATTTATTTCTATTGTGCTGGAGAATACTAATGAAATAAAATTGAGTAATAAAAGTTTTAAGTTGAAAATGAAGAATCAATAAATATATAGGCCAAAAAGATGCCGCAAAATTCAATCACGCTGACGACAGCAGCCTGAAATGATATTAAATCAGCTGGGTCATGGGGCTGAAAAATCAACCCTTGGTCATTTCTTTGCAGCGCACAACAAAAATTAAAAACTAAAATTATAGAAATGATATAAATACAATGAATAGATCATCATGTATTTAAATGTAGTGTTTATCATTAAAAAATCAAAAATATGTTATCAAATAAAATGTGGTTATTTGACAATTTTCATTATAAAATAATAGTCATTTTGGGGCCTTATTAATTGAATTTTGCTTTTAAATATAGATGTTGATAGCATTTCTAAAATATTTCTAGACTTCTCATTATTTTGCAAAATAATAGCAGGTACACAATGTAAGCAGTCAGCCTGATGATATTAAACTTTTTTTAGTGTTGNTGCATCGGTTGCGCTGGCATCTTACTAAACATCTTAACGTTTCTCACGTGTTCGAGATATGACAAAATTAATTCATTTATTGCCTCAATGCAAACTCTCGCATTTTGGGATGCTGTTACTTGCATTCATTATGGAATACGTACAGGCATCCTCCGTCCCTTAGGTAAGTTTCATAACATTGGCATTTCAACTCTTAGTTAAATTTAATAGGCTTCCATCGATTTGGTCCTCAATTGTGATTAGAGACTTGTTTCTAAATAGTTTTCCTGGTGTTTGAAATATATGTGACTCAATGCTTTTCCATCTAATGTAATGTAAAGGCATTTTATATGTTTGATACAATTTCTTGGAGGTTTTCAAAACAAACACTTCAATTCACCCCCAAATACTATTTAACTTAGTTATTCCACTTAAACCACATTAATTAGATTTATTTAATTAATTTAATGTTATTGTTGCAATTGCAACTGCCGAAGTTTCATTTATGTATTGACGTAGGGTGCAATGCACCTGTCCTTTTGGGGTCTTACATTAAGCAGCCATTATTGAAAATGAATTAGTAAATTCTGAATTTTCAGAAAACATAAAAGAATGCTTTCACAACTAATTACCTCATATAAATCTACATGCGCGTGAAATAATTATTGAAAAAAATTTGAATTTTTTTAAGCAAATATATAATATTAGTAAAAAATGTATACATACACAGTACAATAACAAAACTTTTCATTTAATTTTTCAAACAATAAGACATAGAACTTCGTTCAAATCTACCAATGTGTCTTTTGTTTTTATGTATAACACTTTTTTGAAATTACTTCAATTTTATTTGCGAAATAAAAGATTGGATTAGGTTACAAAGTATATAGAAGTCTATTCAGTAATGCTAAACTTGGTATTTAAAAACTATATAACTACATTCTAAGATTATACTTGTAATTATGTATAACTATATTTTTCTAATATAATTTACTATGCATGTATTATATTACTTATATATAGTATTTTATTTTTTACACTAAGCTAAATGTTATTATATTATCAAAAAATATTTATTATTCCATTTGACAACTTAAAAAATTAATGTCAAAATCAGGCATAACAAGCAAATCAAATAACTTTAAATATTATCCTTTTCGATTTTAGGATTTATTTCTATTGTGCTGGAGAATACTAATGAAATAAAATTGAGTAATAAAAGTTTTAAGTTGAAAATGAAGAATCAATAAATATATAGGCCAAAAAGATGCCGCAAAATTCAATCACGCTGACGACAGCAGCCTGAAATGATATTAAATCAGCTGGGTCATGGGGCTGAAAAATCAACCCTTGGTCATTTCTTTGCAGCGCACAACAAAAATTAAAAACTAAAATTATAGAAATGATATAAATACAATGAATAGATCATCATGTATTTAAATGTAGTGTTTATCATTAAAAAATCAAAAATATGTTATCAAATAAAATGTGGTTATTTGACAATTTTCATTATAAAATAATAGTCATTTTGGGGCCTTATTAATTGAATTTTGCTTTTAAATATAGATGTTGATAGCATTTCTAAAATATTTCTAGACTTCTCATTATTTTGCAAAATAATAGCAGGTACACAATGTAAGCAGTCAGCCTGATGATATTAAACTTTTTTTAGTGTTGTGAAACCTGTATGTTTATGTCAATGTGATTATATATTTAGAATAAAACAAAAACTTGTTACCGCTGTTGACCAATAGAATATTGAAAATCTTACCATTCTTGCATTAGTAATCCAATTAGATTACATAGATTATTTAAAACATTAAATTCGACTTTAATGAAAAGTTTTTTGGAATGGACAATTTCCTATTGCTGACCATTTGTGGCATGAAATAATAATATCTTAAAACAAACATTGATAATTGTATTTTGGCCTCAAGTAGAACATAGAAGAGAATTAAGCCCATCAAACACCTGCTATATTAAGTGCTTTTCTTGTCAGAATTAAATACGTCAAAAGTGCGTTTCCATGTTTATTTCTATGCATCTATTGTAGATTTTATGTGAAATATTTATATTTTATACTTATATAAACGGTCTCACTAACATCATATAGTATTAAATTGCTAATCTATATTCAAAAATTCATTTACGTCGTTTTCAATTTTGACTTCGTTTTTTATACAAAACATAAGAATTTCCGACTACCTTGCAAAACTGTTTCAACACATTGAACAAGCAATTAAAAAATTGGAATTGGTCACCGTCAAATCTTCTGTTCCCATTTTCACATATGCCACCGCAAAGCTTCTATTATAACTAGNCACTAACATCATATAGTATTAAATTGCTAATCTATATTCAAAAATTCATTTACGTCGTTTTCAATTTTGACTTCGTTTTTTTATACAAAACAAGAATTTTCGACTACCTTTCAAAATTGTTTCAACATATTGAACAAGCAATAAAAAAATTGGAATCAAGATTCGGTGGAGCGCAAATTGAATTGGTCACCGTCAAATCTTCTGGTCCCATTGTCACATATGCCACCGCAAAGCTTCTATTACAACTAGGACGACCATAAAGTTATAAAGTTAAAATGAGTTAAATAAAGTTAAAAATGTTGCTTTGAGTTGCCCCAGCGGCATCAGCTACAGTCGAGCGTAGTTTCTCGATGTTGCGAAAAATCTTAACGAAATATCGAAATTTTCTGCCCAAGAATTTCGAGAAATATTTCATGCTTTATTTTAACAAGAACAATTAATGATATGTGAGTTCCTGTGTTTAATCATACTTGTACTTGTTCTACAGTTCTATTTTACATGGGTTGTTTTTTCATATTTCTCCATTGGAAAAATAAGGTTATATAAAGTTAAAAAGATACATTTTTTAGGTAAAAATCTCTGGGAATAAGGTTAAAATTATGGTCGCCTTAATTGTAACCAAAGCTATTAGCAATATTCTAAAATACGTGGTTTCAGTTTCTTCAAACATGGTCTCAGTCACACTGAAATAAATTAGTCCCAGGTGTGAACCACATGATAATGCAGCGGGTAAACTCCATTGGACTAAGTGTTTCCATAGAACCCTAGATTATTGCATCGAATGCTCCTTATACTTTTACTTGTACCAATGATAAGTTTTTGATAAAATTTAACCCAAAAATTTAAGATGAATTTGAATATTGACATTTTCGAAATCAACGTTATAGAACATAAACATTTGATGGTCCATAAAAATTTCTTTCAATTATAAAAGGTCAATGTTAGATTTGATAATTCAGGACATTTGCAAATGCGCCAGACCTAAGAACGGTTATCAACCGAGCTTAAACTTTTCTGAAATACAACAAGTAAAATTTAAGTGCTTTTTAAAAAGAAATCCTTGTTCGTATTTTGGAGTCTTTTAGTTGCCGAGTGGCCTCTTTTACGTTACATTATTTTTTTTTCAATTTTTTTCGGAGCTTCATTTTTTCTAAACGTAATGCTTCACTTGTGTCTTCCTACACTAAACGACCTTTATCAAATCATTTTGTTCTGCAAAGTCCAAAATTCCACTGTTATTTTTTCTTATTTAGATAAATATTTACTATTTCTGTATAATTTATCATTCGCTTGTTGTTTTTTAATTGGGCAGATGTCCTTTGTTTGTTTTAAAATGCAAATCCGTGAAAAGGAAAGTTGTTTAATATAAATTGATTCAAACAAATATATTTCCTCGTTATTTCTATTCACAGTAGTGCAATAGAGAACAGTCGAAATAAATTAGCCGGTACAATGAATTTTTATTGTTGATACTTTTTGTAAATGGATTTCAATTAACTACAAATTTCGAATTTTAATGTCAGTACAAAAAAGCTTCGACATTTCATGTTACGACAAGCATGTATTTACTACTAAAAGATATAAATCAAAACTTGAACAAAAAATATTTAGTTTATATATATATATATATATACAACTACTGGTCGGTGCCATATATATATATATATATATATATATATATATATATATATATATATACATAAACATTAATTTTATGAGTATTTTTAATAACCAATTGAAACTTGCTGGGGTTGTACTTAAGTTTTATTTGAAGTTTTCAGCTCTTTTAATGTATAATCTAACAAAATTTTTTACTGTATAGCAAAAAGTTTATACATACAATTTTGTGACAAATTTTAATCAATCTGTAAACATTTCGAGATAATAAATATTTGTAAATTGAAGGTCAACAGCATTACATATTCTCATTCTACGTGAGCAGTAAGTTAAGTATATATAACCTACATCAGTGCGCATGTTGATTCCACACTATCTTATTACTGTATTTCATTAACATTCAATTTTTAGTGGTATTTTGAGTAACTTGGCGTTTTTAGACTATGAGTGAGTGCTGAGGTGAAAATTTTTGGGCTTTTGGGCCGATTTAACGAAATTTTTTTATTGACTAAATCGAGTAAAGATTTCCATATATATATATATATATATATATATATATA
>CABFPE010000164.1:780130-798847 GCA_900660155.1 Hofstenia miamia | reverse complement strand
TATATATATATATATAT
This sequence comes from Hofstenia miamia, assembly GCA_900660155.1. NCBI lineage: Eukaryota > Metazoa > Xenacoelomorpha > Acoela > Hofsteniidae > Hofstenia > Hofstenia miamia. Next base: position 798,830 of record CABFPE010000164.1, on the reverse strand, counting down.
ATATATATATATAATTTACAAATTAATCTTTTTTGAAAATTTTATTTTGGTGTTTTGGTTTGCGAAGATTTACTGTTTTCAAATTTAATTTTTAAAATTTTCTAATAAATTATTATTGTTTCTTCGAGCATTGAATTTTGCTCCAATCATCAAACAGTTTTTCAAAAAGTGTATTTATTTCCCCTAGTTCAAAGTTCATAAACAAGACAAACAATATTTAATTAGGCTTTGATTTAGCGAAATTCTGTTTTATGCCTGATGTTATATTGAATTAATAGAAATTGATTTTGAGTTACGGTTTTAACATTGATTTTTATTGACAGAGACGCATTTGGTTTTTGCTTATGTTCTTCACGTAATGCAGTTAATTATGCACTAATTGGGAATCTGCGATTTTATGCAACGAAATATGATCACTCTACGTGAAAATCTACATAGCTGCAGATTGTGTTGCAAAATAACTTTCTTCTTCTTGTGATGGAAATTTTCACTTAAATATTACAGTAATAAGCATATTCAATTGACTGATTATTTTTTTTAAAAAAATTGTGCAAAATAGATGTTTTGTGAGCAACTATCTGGATACAAAGTGAGAGACCATTGTAATTTAATTCCAGCATAGAATTTGAAAATAGCATTCATTTCGCTGCAATGATTTACATACCTTACAAGTAATCTGGAATAATGTGTCGTTTTTAAGGAGTTTAATTAAACTTAACAAGAACATTCAAATATATTTCGACTTACAAAGTCATCGACAGTTTTACAAATTATTCTCTCTAAATTTACTAGATTTTACAATAATAATTATAATTTTTTAAATTTTAAAAAGTGGCAAGTTTAATTTATAAATATAGTCTTCTTTTGTGTTCAAACTTGGTTGCAAAGATTTTATAAAAATACTCTCAATAATTTTTAAATTACTCGATCGTGACGTCTGATGTAATATTTTTGTTTCAAAATTTAGTCTGCATTTATTTAGATGATTAGATATACTAGAACTGGTCTTATGTTCTTTAATTCTTCTTGATGGTTGCCTACTATAAAAATCAATATAGTCTTGACCACAGGTGCTTTTTATTTGATAAATTATATTATTAGTTTTTTTCACTGTTAATGGTAGGACTTTGTTTGATGCATAAAATATTCAATTTATTAATTGATATATAATCAATGTATTCCATTTGTATGTACATATCTTTTTCATAATTGAACGAAAACGCTCCAGCCAAACAGTGCTAAATAGATTTCTATTGCACAAAATTAAATTTGAAACTGCTCTTGGCTGATTTAGCCATGATGTGACGCGTGACCTATTCATTTGAATGGTAACAACACAACAAATTAACTTTATTGAAAATAAAATAAAACAATAGAATCTTTAGTTGAAATTAAGGTCACAGCCTTGAAATTTTCTAAGTCTTCTTAACATTTGCAACACACTTCTAAAGTAAAGTTTTCCCTGTTAATTCCATTAGCATATCAAATTTTCTAATTTTCTTAATGATTTATAGAATTTTGTATTTTTGAAATGAATAAGGATTAAATGAATTTTTATAAAGTCCATTTAACGTAATTATGTTTAAAATTCTGTTTGCTCATGGCTGATTTTATGCAAATATAAAATGTAAAATTGCATATTTAGTAATAATACTAATAATAATTATAATAATAATGTGGGTGATTTAATTATGTGTGCTAGTTCAAGGAAGATGTTAGTAACATTTACATTGATAAGAGGCAAAAGTACAAATGGAAGGATATGAAGATTATGAGTATTAGTAAAATGAAATAGGTATCTAGATGTGATAGACAAAACATATCATGAAAAGATGAAGGCATGGCAATGAGCAAATATAGAAGGCGAGTAGCTAAGCTACTTAAGGATTGTGAAGGAAAAAATACTTGGGCTATACCTGAAATGGTCTGGAGGAATTTTTTATGCAAAAGTAATGGCCTGAGGGAGATATACAGAAACCTGTTCAACCTAAATGAAGATGTGGATAGATTGTAAATTTAATGGCAGCACGGGGAGAAAGAGGTTTTGATGAATGTGTAGAAGCAGAGGTATTTAGATGGAAGGATTGGGTATAAAAACTAGATAAGATATCATCATTGGAGTCAAGAAAATATCTCATAAAGATTGGAAAAGTGGGGACAAAAAGCATACAGGAGTGCGATACAATCAGAGAGACAAAGCATAGAAAATACTGGCAAAATACTGAAAACTGCGGTAGAGAAGAAGCAACATGTTTCTAAAGAGAGAAACTGAGATATTGATAATTTCAATGTTTGTGGAGTAACAATGAGGACAAATTAGATGAAAAATCATGTGAACAGAACCGTTGGGGTGAGTGACAAAAGCAGGTTATTTTACAATGAATTAGAGACAAAAATAAATATTGTGTTTGAACAAAGAAACTTACACACAGTAGTATAAGACAGAAATGCAAACTGCAGAGGGAAAATACGATGGCCAAACATAGGAAGTTGATGGAAGAAATAGTGGATTGTGGAAGTTGAAAAATGTTGATAAAGTGCTAGGAGTAGTCAGTGAAAATTTTAGGAGTCTCAGGGGCTGATGTAGAAATTTTTTGTGGAGTTGATGAAATTTTATTTATTTAAAATGCTTATTGATATTCAAGATGATGGGGAACTTTTTATATAATGGTTAACATTTCTCTGACTAAATTAATAAAGCGTTATTTGCTTGAACTTCCTTAAACTCCTTAATGTGAAATGTAGCACGATAAAATATATATATATATTATTCTTTTGCTAAATATTATCCTCTGAGTATAGAATGAAGGTCTTACTACATGCTTTGCAAATTCGTTACTGAACATAGCACTGTAATAATTTAATTGCATGAAATGTAGAAATTTCAGTTATATTCATTGGCAAAGATAAATATATTATGAGGTTCACTTGATTCTAAATTTTCTTAACTCTTTGTAAAATTTTTGAAAAACTTGGGTTAAATTGACTCGTGCCTGTTTTCGGAAACATTTCATTAACGTCTTGTCATTTTGCACTTATAATTAAGATAGCAATAATGCTTTATTTGCTAAGTGTAATAGATATGATAAAATTTAATTTTAAAGTTGTCAGTATTTGGCAATTCTTGAAAATTTCCTTTGAACTCAAAACGTTCCTAATCGCTTTTAAAAAGCTTGACAAAAAGCAGCATTTTGAAATTTAAACGATGTACATGTACATGTATGCTTACGATTTAAAACAGTGTACTAAAATGTTATTGTGTTTATTTATATCATGAATATTGTAAATTATTTAAAATATAAAAAGTAGCAAATGTAATATAGGGTAAGCTATATTACAGTAATTTGAGTAATACAACGAAAATCTTACTTTACATGAACCTAGAACCTCTTTTGAGACCCGCAAATGGCTAAAGATTACGTTGATTCATTCAGCGCTCATCTTAGCACTGTGTTGACTATGCAATAGCCCACTTTTTCAAGAACTCTGTTGGATCGACAACTACTGTTATCTAACGACGATTTTATGCGATGATGCAAAGTCATGTTATTCCTCATTTAAAATCAAATAAAGCTTCTCACGGACAGTGTTCCAGCAATATGAAGCCACGACATAAATGGGTAGTGCTTCAAAAGGAATTCGGATGTAACAAAGTGATTAGTCTTGGTTTCTACTTTGAATGCCCTCCAAGGTGTTAGGGTTGGTCCCCATCTGATTTTCGGTTATTGGGAATGCTCAAAGGAAGCGATTACAATCCCGAGCCTAGCACTCTACAAGAAATTAAGAAGAACATTGTTGACGCAGTGAACTCTTCTGAGATGTTGGAAGCTGCACTTGATAGTGTTAAATCACGACTTGAAGTATATATCGAAAATTAGGGAACTCATCTTCTCTGAATTTGTTTCTTTGATATCATATATCAAATTATGAATTCTTTAAGCTCAACATTTAGGCAGTTGTGAATCTCAAAATATCCCAGAGTGATGACATTACACATCGGAGATATCCAGGTGCATACCAGTAACAGCCTTTTATAATTATGCATATTGGTGAAATGAGAGCAAATAGTTTTGAGGCTGGCAAAAAAGTCATTTTAACCAATTCTGATTTGATTAGTTTCATTTTATAGTTTTCAATGGTCAACATTTATTTTTTTGATCTAATTCGATTAAATTTGAAATTCTCAACTTTGAAATTATATGCCAAATCAGAGAAAATAATCAAGGAAATTTGAATGCACGAATTAAAAGAATTTCATGAAAGTAACTAGTCATAGTTTTTTTAAGATAACTGACAATCTAAGTTCTATTCCATAAATGTGAAATCCAAACAAAATCATTCATCATTCGAGGTTGTCAACACAATATCATTTTTTTAAGGAAAAAACTTTTTAATTAAATTGGATTCAGTTTTTCTAAGAATTTAAGAAATTCATTAGAAAAAATGTTACTTGAATTTGAATGTATTTTGACATCTAGATGGCAATCTTTGCGAAGCAATATTAAATGAAAGATGAAGTAATTGATCAAAGTCAAGAGGCGAACCTTGTGGCACATCAAATTTAAAGAAGTCTTCTAAAATTAATTAACATTTAAATTATATTTCTTAATCATATACTGTACACTTGCTCAGAATTTAGTGTATTCATTAACCGTTCTATCATTTTTTACAGATATGCGTAATTTATTGAAAAATGAAATTACAAAATGTGTTTCTATAAATATTGATTCATTAAATCTAGTCCATACCATATCGTCTGCAACATAGAATTGCACCATAAGTCTGAATATTAAAAAATGATTACATTGAACACTAAATGAAGGTGTCATCAGTCAGTTTAGCAAGGTTTTTGGTATTTATATGAAAGCGTTGTTTGAATTTGATTTACAAATTATTTCCAAACTCTTCAGAAAACCTTTGTTCATGCTTACGACTATATCTTTATGCAAGAAGCCAAAAAGCAATAAAATATAACTTTCTCAACGGTCAAAAAGAACTCAATTTTCTGTTATGTTAGTAAATGCATTGAAAGCTTAATATGAACGTTTACTAAATAATCAGTTCTGTTCTATATGTTGTCCTTAATAATCTTTACAAGTAAATTTATATAAATCTATGGAATTCTTACATAGTACCACTAAGCATATTCAGTTAAAAGAAAAATTTTTCATATTAATTGCAGCTAGAGTTCTGCAAAATAAAAAGTTTATTAGTCGCTTCAGTTCCGATCTATACCAGTCTCATCCAATTTTCTGGTCCCATGGTTTCATGTGGTTCACACCATTGCAAAAATTATGTGTGAACTTCGGAAAACCATGGATATTAGTTTCGTCATTTATGGTCGTTGTACTGGGAACACTAAATAAAATATTCCGGCAGAAGTCTAATTCAGCATTGAACTACAAGAAATGAATTCAGATGTGTATTCATTTTAGAAATATCAAATAATTGTTTTAAATTATTCATGAAATTTAGTTAGGAAATTCGAGATGCTACTTAACTAAATGTTCGACAGTAAATGAAATGCTCTTTTTACAAAGTATTCTTAAACTTTGAACGTTCAAATTTCAACCTCTGTAATCAATTGTAATTTTGTTAAATTGCCTGAATTTTTTGATTCAACAAAACATTCTTTCTTTTTGTGCTATTTGGTTATTTTCATTCTCAAATCAACTGTTATTAACAGCATAATAGATTTTTTAGCAGAATTTGGTTACTCATAAAACATTTTATTAAATAATAATTGTCAATCACAACTTCTCTTTAAGTATTTAAAAGGTTTAACAAAGAAAGTAGGTCTACAAACTACAATTATGGGTTCATTCTGTTCTAATTACATCATTAAATTGGAATTTTATATTTTAATCAAACATTTACAAAATAATATAATTTAATTACAAATCAACATTTGCATCAGTTTTAAATTTATAAATGAACATTTACATTAGTCTTAGATTAACAAATATAAATTACATTGATCTTAAATTTATGAATAATTACCCCTCCATTGGTCTTAAGTTTTACAGGAGCACGGATGCATCATAACAGATTGATAGAGAAGAGATGAAGAGAAGAGATAGTTGGAGTAGTGACCATTGCAATAATTAACATCACTGTGGCAAAGTTTTTTCAGTAATTATGCGAGCAGTGCAAATGCTTAGGGAATCCTTAAGCAGGTCAAAAGATATTTCTTATCGTTGTTGTCAATTGAAAGGCTAATCTGCTAGCAATGTTTGCGATTGTTTTCAAAGATTCAGCACCCCATGAACCATAGGATGCTACAACAATCAGAAGACACCCCAACCAGGCTCAAAAGCATTTATCATCATTTTTGTTGTTTTTTGTGCTCTGCTGGTTCGAAGACATTGCTTGATGTTACCCTCACTCCAATTAAGAGTTGATTTATTGGAAGAGTTTCTAACTATCACTTCTGTTGCTCCTGACTTCCCAACTGGCCAAACAGGAATAAGAAGCCAGCTCATTTAGACTAAGTACATCAGTTCCAGGTTTAGAAGTGTCTATTATTAGGATTGTGTTCTTGCAGGGTTAATTATGTAGGAATTACCTGAAGCCTTGCATAATTGTGCAAGTAACAAGTTTTCTGAGAACCTGAATTACTAACCCCTGATGCCCATTGATTGCTGATGCGTGCAATTCGAGCGGAAAATTTCTTGAGGTATTACACTTAAGTTAGATGCAGGATGAAAAGCAATTCGACGACGTAAGAATTAATATACTTCATTAAATAAAGGCCATGCGGCAGAAATCACGTACCCTGAAACTGTTCTGCATTTGGGAAAATTTGCAATTAATTATCGAGCCCACCTTCAGACCAGGATTATGGTCGTTGTAAACAAATCAAACGGTGATTTAAGACTAATATTTGATAATAAGACTCTAAGTCAGTTGATTAGTCGAGAATACATCTATTCACCAATCAAACGCCAGGCTTCAAAAATTCTTCAATGGAAAGCGCTAAATTACAGTTGTAGATTACAACTGTCACATTCCTCTCACAAAACAATCAGCTTTACAATGAAAGAAGACCATGGCGAAATCCTGGAAGCATTGGAAAGAAATATCAGAATTCAATAAAATTCAGTTTTTAAAACGTACAGTTAAGTACATGGGATTTCTTATAAGTTATTGCCGATCTCACCCTGACCAAACAAAGATTAAATTGACCAAGAAGTACGCAAAACCAAATGACGAGCAATCTCTAAAAAAATTCTGCGTTTGATCAACTATTATCTGGCTTATACCAACTTACGCAGAAATAACTATCCCATTAGGACAATTGTCAAGGAAAGGTTCTCTTTTTTCATGGGATCGACAACAGGAACATCTAACTTCCTAACCCAGTTATAAGGTATTTTTATTATACTCTTGATGTAACCTTACAAACTTATGCATCAAAATCAGCTATTGGAACATGTCTAATCCAGGACAACAGACCAGTAGCCTATCCAGTGATGTCAAAGACGAAAACCGAAGAATATTAGTCGCAAATAGAAAAGGTATTGTTAGCTATTACTTATGCCTGTATGCAATACACGTACGGAAGATCTGTAACTGTTAAATCGGACCACAAACAGCTCGAGAGTTTGCAAAACAAACCATTACCAACATGTCTTTGGAGAATTAAACGACTTTTTGTAGTGCTATAAAAGCACCGATCACTGCAAATCCAATATAACTCAGGAAAACTGATGTTTCTTACTGAAAAATTATCAAGATTTAAGCTGCCTCCCAAGAAAACATATGATCTTGAGAAAAAATTTCAGATAACTGTACATTCCATTACTACATTTGCAAAACTCAAGCTAGTTTGCAAGGAATTTAGTGAGGTATATTAGAACAATAATTCTTAGCTCAAATGAGAAGAAAAATCTGGAGAAAATTAAACACCAGTCGTATAACAAGAACAAAATTCTCAGTCGTTGATGCAGTTCCTATGTACCAAAACCGTGCCGCCAACGAATGATTAAACTGTACATGGAGCAAACATGGGTATAATATATACAAAAAAGTTTGCAAAGCAGTTTGTATAAAGGCTGTGAATATAGAAACTTTTATAACAAAATGCTCTACGAGTAAAATGCATTGATATCAAAATCAAAAGAAACGACTAATACGCCACGAAAAATCACCACTTCCCTTTTATAAAATTGGGAATAATATTGCAGAAGTTTCACAAAAAACATTTCTTATATGCGTTGACTACTGCTCTAGATATCTACAAAACTATCAGGTACGTAAAAAAAGTTCAAGTGCAGTAATTGAAAAATTTAAAGACATCTTCTCACAAGAGATCCTCGCAGACAATAAATCTCTTTGGCTTACCTAAAGTTAGGATTTTCGCACAGGGTCTAGATATCATTGTATCATACAGTAGCCTCTTCGTTATCGACAATTCAATGGCATTGCTGGGAGAGGAGCTAAGAAATTCAAAAAGATTTACAAGAAAAATCGTGATTACAGAATGGCATTGATGGGCTTCAACAGCACGCCTTTGTTTTTCTGTGCATATTCGCTATCTCAACTATTCGTTTGCAGGCGCCTAGGATCAAATGTTCTTGACAAGGAGTGCACTAATACCAAAAAGTCTTTTCGCAAACCGAGTTTGAAACAAAGAACAAAAATATAGACAATCGAAATTAAAAGTCTTACAATCGACAAACGCGTGAAATACAAAAACTAATTCCAGAAACAATGGTTTGCTTTGTATCATTGGGAAATTCAATTGAAACAATAATTAGGAAAACTAACCCTCCCAAGACACGGACAAATAATGGCATTATTAAAAAAAATTTACGCCATTTGATTCATTTGGGAAGTCATTCTGAAATTTCAATCATTGCATCTATTCTAGTGACGTCGATGATATACCTCTAGAAACTGAAGAGTTTCCTACGTTAGAACGACAAGATAACTGCAAAGAGAAGAAAATTGAGGATGACGCTAAAAATATGTGAGTCCAACCAGTGAATACAGGAGAGGACATCCCCATTGCACTCCGCAAGGAATAGTTGGTCAGAGAGTTCAAGATATCGGTGCTTGCTGAAACGTACCTGCAAATATACATGTACCACTGTAACTTTACAGTTCTTAATAAAAATATTAGTTAACTTATACCTGTATTTTACAGATAGCCCTTTGCACAAGGTATATAACACGTCTGAATTTGCAGAATGTACAACAATGATCATCAACGAGAAGAGATGAAATAAAGTAAACATTTCTTGTCGGTGCTCAGTGGCGTACTCAGGGGGGGCATGGTGGAATGTCCCCCCTCCTCAGGTTTCCAAATTTAATTTTGACTGAATAAATCAAAAAATTTTTCATAAAAAAATGAAAAATTTAAAATCTAGGATCGTGAAATGCATTAGGGAATAACAATGTAACAATGATGTCCCCCCCCTCCCGTCAAAATTCCTGGGTACGCCCCTGTCGGTGCTTATAAAAAAGTCTGTGATTTTCTAAAACACATAAAGTAGTAATTAACTCTTTTAAAGCGCATAATCGTTTCAATAAATTCAATAATCCAAAGTTTTGACAAACTTTAGTGTATATACTTGTGCTGTATTCAGTTTGCATTCAATCTTTATTTGAATATTATTGGTGTTATCAATCAATGTACAAGGACAAACTGAAATAAAGTTCTTGAAGAGTATCTCTACTCACACATATTATTTTTCATTCTTATCAATCCATTCCCTTTGAAATATATTTGGTTTCTTTATCTTAATATTGCGTAAAGGAACTGAAGTGGGCATAAGTAGAGCTTAATGTTATATTAAATTGATTTTCCATACAGTTTTCTCTTAGTTAGACAAGTTCGATTTAAATTGAAAGTAATATTAAAATTTCAAAATTTTATATTATACGTTTATTAATTAAAACAGAATATTTTGGTTATTCAACCATTCTTTAATGTATCAACTGAAGTACATCTTTTCATTGAATGACTTGGATTTTTACTTGTAACAGGAAGATATTTAAATAGGATTTATTGCAAATAAAAGTTGCTAGGAGAGACGACCTGTTATATAGCATTTAGTCTTTAGTTTTCCAGCAAATTTTGCTCGAAAATATGTCTAAGATTTTCTTTTGACATTGTGAGTTCCATTCAATAGTTCATCGCTTTCTAAGATTTATTTAGTTCAAAAAAAATATTCCCATATTTTTGCTAACATTGTGGAACAATATGCTTGGCTTGATTGATAAAATTTGGTATTTTTATATGAGAAAAAAGAATACTTAATTAAAATCACACCCCAAAACTTCACAACGCTTCATTCAAATTTCGTCATTAAGCGGCAGTCGACACATCGTCGCGCTATGGGGGCTATGCCCCTAAGATTGAAACCAGATTGCAATAGCTCATTAGAACATTACAGAAAATTGCTATATATAGTTCTTTGTCCCATAAAATGCATGGGCTGTCTACGCTGAGTCGATGCCCTTTGGTCTCACTACGACATTTCACCAACGGGTAGTGACATCTGTATAATGCACTTGCCTCTAAATGACAATCACGTCGATATACTCATGTTTTATTTTGATTTCATCCTCGTCGCTGCAGAAAATTCCGAAGAACTAATCTTTAGACAATACCAATTATATTGGATTGACATTTCCTAGCATTGTTTCTATTATATCCTTTACATCTTTGTTAAATTTAGATTGCCAATTGAAAAATTGCAATTTCTACATAGATTTTTGAACGAAAATTAAAAGAAATTGTGGGCATGTTCGAATTTATCCACCCAGGAACAGGTGGTTAGTAACGGAGGGGCCAGGGGTTATGGTGCCTGTACACTATTCAAAGGAGGTGCCGAGATTTTATGCACAAAACAATCTTACAAAAAATTATATAGATCAGAGATGGAAGTGGCCCGGGTCAACCCATGGGACGGGGCAAATCAGGGGCAGGATTTTTCTAAAGTGGATACACGTGGCGCAAAGTATTAGTAGCACACTGAACCAAAAAATTGTCAATTTAAAATATTGTGAAGGTAATTTTTTACATCAAATTTCTATGTTTGACAAAATTTGGATTATTTGAAGATTTATTTTCATTTTTAAAAATATATTTGCGCGATTTTGATTCTATCATAGTACCTATGAGATGTTTTTAATCAGACTTGTCGTCAATAGGCTTTGAAATTTCTGTGGAAAGAGTTTGACTATCTTGAATAAATTTAGTGGATAAAATATTGGTTTTATAAAAAGCTTTATAAAGTTAAAATAAAATTTTATTTTGCAATCACTGTGGCTATGTACTGGAACCATGTTGTGATTAGATTCCTATTGGTGGTTGTAGTAGACGTTATTTCAAAAAAATGATTTTGTATCCCCTAAGCAGCAAGGAGCAAACATATTTGGTAGTGGCGGTGGATGTAGTGCTTTACCATAAAACATATCGTCAATATTTTTGCACCAGGAATATAAAGCGTGGAGCAATATGTGGCAGATGCCAACACGTACATATGGTGCAGTGAAGAAGTCTTCAAAGCGGGTCGGAGTAACTCTCCAAAATCTGTCGCACTTCAATCTCAGATATAGATGCAATTAAGATATTGAAAATTTGAATAAATATATACAAAATAATTAATCTTAAATTATTCTTTATAATAACCAAACAGGAGAGGTGATGGGGACAGTGTATTTCCTCCCCAATTAAATGCATTACAAATCTACAAGATTCTTAAGTCAAAATGTAAAAATTGGACCTTGAATAATTTGTTTGATTTATTTTGAATTATATATATGTATATATATATTACAAAATACTATCATATAATGTTTACTACATCTGTTGATGTTATTATAAAATTATAGGCGAGCACCTTCAAATGATAAAACTCATTAGTTAAATAGTTTTGGATTTCAGTAGTTATTAGGTGCGATTTGACATTTTATAAGCATTTCTAAAGAAGCATTAATTATTCAGATTCTGTTGGACTGCAGCGCCAACCTAATTTGAATTTTAAATGCACGTTAATTTTCTGACGACCAAGAAGTGGTTTTTTGAGCACCAATTTGGAAATATTCATTTGCATAAAAATTCATTCCTATAAAATTTTTCTCAGACATTTTAAAATAAATAATGGCATCGTCCGTCTTCTAGATTGACACACACTGAGGAGCTACTTCGATTCGTCAAATGTTCGATTAGCTTTGTTCTAATCAATTTCCAATCAGAAGTCCAAGATAAAAGAATCCTTTTTATTCGGCAGTTTAAAAATTTACATACAAAACGTTTCTATCCGCATAAATAATTTATCTACCCATACAATAAGGTAAGTGATCAGTTTCTGAAAAATGTCATTGAAAAAGGGGCGCTTCACCAATGTGTAACCCTTAAGAACTTCATCAGTCCATCTAGCATAAATATTGACATAAATATAAAGAATAACACTATTTCAAGAATTGGATTTAATTATTATGACAATTCCTTCCAATCAGGCTGGCAAACGGGTCAACCCGACCCGTTTCGCGGAGTGTGTCAAAGAAAACTTGGGTCGGATTGGGTTTTGGGTCACACTTGCCTGGGTCAGTTCGGGTCATTGAAATTTGCCGGGTCTCAGAAATGTATTTTTTGAAGGATTCACCTGAAACCAACCCGGAAAACTAACCATGCATTTTCATTTTGTATACAATCTACTATGCTATAGAGAACCTTTCATGACATTGTTTCATGTTAGATTCGTTAAACATTTGCAAATACAACTCGGGTTAAAAGCTGACTGTCTGACCCATGGGTTGGGTGGCAAGTCAACATACTATGAATCGAGTCGGGTCGGGTTGGGTGGTGGGTCAAAAGATGTTACAATTTTGCCAATCTGCTTCAAAGAATAGCAAACGATCAGACATTATAAAATGATATAAAATCGTTTATATGTAATATCGTCACGATAAATACAGGCACCAAATATGCATTTGTGAAATATACTTTGCTAAATTTCTACATTATTTTTCATTGTTTTTTTAAGTCAGTTCGTCACCTAAATTCTTAAATGGAAATTGAAATGTCATATTTTTAAAATCATGCATTGTAAAATTTCAATCCTCTTTATATGAGGATAATCGCATAAATGGAAATTCACTAATTTACAGAAGTGTAGTGGGAACATATTTTTTATAAAACAACATTCATTCACCATAGAAATTCAGATCAAGGGATTGAAAAAATTTCTAGTGGTTATGCAATTGGTTTCAGATATAACATCTTCTTTGTTTTTATTTTTCGTTGGAAGATGAAAAAATACTACGAATTCTAGTTCAACAATTTTAATACTTCTTAGTAATTAATTCCTTTATAGTTCTTCACAGTTTTGTAATTACAATTTTCAACAGTTTGAGAAATTTCCAATAAACTATATCAATGACATTGATAAAATAAAACCGTGGCGTACATTCCACCATGCCCTCGTCAGGTTTCCAAATTTGATTTTGACTGATAAATCAAAAAAAATTTTTTTTTAAAAAATTGAAAAAATTTAAAATCTAGGGTAATGATGATGATGTCTCCCCGTCAAAAAATCCTGGGTACGCTCCTGAAATAGAATAGAATAGAATTTCTTATTAAGTGTAGTACATTGGCATACTTAAATACCTCAACAAAAGCTGCGAATATGACACTTAATGCGTCAATAATAAAATGAAATAAAAAAATAACACAACAACCAAAACACGGATACATAATGTACAGGCTATCCAGCTTATTGCTAATTAATGATATTTCTTGAAAAACTGAAATCCTTTCGTTGACGTAAAACAGATTTTAAGAATATAATTTTTACGGAGGTAGTCATTGATTTGACTTTGAAATTTTCTGCGTTTTGTGATTCGTTTTATTTTAATTGGTAAGTTTTTGCATAGTTCAATTGTTGAGCTTAAAAATGAATTTTTAAGAAAATGTTCTTTAAACTTCACTTTTCTGAATTAAAAGTTCTCGAATGATAATTTGAATGCGCATACGACGGCGATTGTAGTTCACAGTTTGAAATATCCCAAAGTTTTATTAATGAAAAATATCTTATGAAATGTGAAACATCGTCATGATTTGAATGTGGACTTCCGTCATTATAAATGTTTGCTGCCCCTATTAAATTTGGGAATGGATTTTATTTATCAATAAGTCGTATATGTTATTAAATACATTACTAGAGTATCTGTTGTGACTTAATACTAGAAAGTTATCCAATAATGATTTCAATTTGGAGGTTTCAAAATGAAATAGTTTCATTGCCATTTTGTGTAATACTATACTTATGTGATTTGCATAGTTCAATAGATCATTGATTGTTACTTAAGATATTTGAAGGATTGAACTTGAGTAATTTTTGAAACCCAAAAAATTTAAAATGTGTGATTGATTATCTTTTTGAAAGGGAGACATAACACAGAATTCTGTTTAGTGGAGTTTACAGTTAAATGGTGCATATTAAAATATCATAAATTACATATTAACGTTTCTGTTTGATTATCATGTGTGTATATACAAGTGTTATCAGCAAACTGCACTATTCCACAGCCATTGTTTAAATTGCCATTTAACTTTAAACTGGCTGTGGCATTTGCGAAAATTCTTCATGATTTTAAACACCTATAGCTCCAAAAGTATTAATGCTATACTCAATCTGAAAGCAACACGTTGTAGAGGAGAATCCTTGCTACTTCTGACTTTGCCCACAGCACGCTTTGGGATATTTTTGCACATATCAAGAAACAGTCAAAGTTCTTTGTTTCTTCATGGCCTCAAAACTTTATAAATACTTGACCATTAAGTATGGAGAGAATCTAAATCTTTTACAAAATTCGAAACGTTCAAAGAAAGATTGGTAAACTTTTCAACAACTTCAGCAAAACGATGTAATAGAAATTTTCATCATTGCATTAATCATGCTCCTCAAGGGACCTGCCCATGATCACGATTTCTAAATTTGTTAATAGGCTTAGAGGAAATTCTTTGTTAATGTGGAAAAAACAGTCTGTACTTTAAATATAACGAGAAAAACAGAGGCTCTAAAATATAATCCTGTGGCACACCTTTCTACGCTTTACCCCGATTGAAAAATCTACCATTTAAAATATACTATTTAAGAAACTGATGTCTTTGATTACACTGTATGTGCATGTTTCTGTCTTTTAAAAGAAATGTACATATTCAACATCAAAATTTTAAGCTGAAAAATGAAACGGATGTTTATTTTTTTATGATGCTGCATTGTTTAATAGCTATGTCAATTTTTCAATTTTTAAGAACTTTGGCAGTTTTATGATCATAAGTATCATTTATTAATCTTTGATATATAAAAATATCAGCAAAAAATGTGATACTCGATTATTATAGATGCATGTGAAATAGATTAACATTGCATATTTTACATACAGAAGAGTGGCATTTTGCATGTATATAAAGATTCAAAATTTTATTAATTAAAAATTTTTTCATGTATAAATAAGAATTGAGAAATAAAATTTACTGAGATTATAAGAAATTATGAGAAATGGCTGTACCAAATTTGGGAGATGTATAATTTAACATTGCTAATAAAAAATTAGGCCCTTTAACAGGCTCGTAGCCACGGGGGTTAGGAGGTGTCAAACCCTCCCTGGATTCTCAGGCAACCCCTCCTAGACAACAAAGCTAAAAGAAAAATCAGCATGTAAAAATAAAATTTGTAAATTCAATTGTTGAAATATTGCTCCTAGTAACGCAATTCTAAGGTTTATTTTGTCTATATTTTCAAAAAATTTTCGCGGACCTTTACCCCGCCTTTGGTCACTTAGTTGATCACTATACTAGATGACCCCACAAGTCAGAAAATCCACGTACGCCAATGGATGCAGCAAAAATAAAATGGGTTACAGACTTGGTAAAATTTTAGTTTATATTATAAAGAGAGTCGAAATTCCCACAACCCCTCCTAAATGCGCATCGACTCCCCTTAGGTGATTATGCTGGCTACGGGCCTGCCTTTAAAATTAAATATACGTACAGTAATATTATATTGCTATTTTCCGTATTAACACAATTTTTTTGACTAGAAAAGTTTCGTTACATTTTGAAGACAGCCAAAAAGTTGAAAATGCACTGACAGTGTTATATATAAGAACTTCTTTCGCTTCTATGGTTTGTATATATTGTGTAAAATTTATGGCTTGCTGATAACTTTTATGCCCTAAATTAATAAATTATTTTTTAAATTATTTTTTACTAAGTACAATTCTTGATTGATTTAATGGAATAAGTTTAGGATTCTACTTGCAGGACGTAAATAACTTTCTATGCAAATCAGTATGGATGACATTAAATATCACTTGGTGGATGTCGATTTGGCACGTCGTGTTTCTTACCTATGAGCGGGTCTTCAGTGTGTCGTTTCCTCTGTTCCATAGGAGACATAGTACCCCGCAACTTGTCTATCGCATAAGCGGTGTTCTCAGCCTGACAGCCATAATATTAAGCATCCCTGAAACTGTATATTTCAGGATATCCAATGGGGTGTGCAATCCTAATAAGCACCTTGAGCTTTATTATATCTATAAACATTTTGGATTTTACGTTCTATCATCATCATTGCCGGGATCACTAACACTTATTGGGAACATCATGATCATTCGAGCTCTAGGACGAAAGAAAAAAAGAGGTCATGAAACGAACACCAGTTTACTTCTTCTCTTTATTTCGTTTGAAATGCTTATCCTATTATCAATTTCTGGATACTTTTCTTGCAAAGGTTCTGATATAGAACGTCATTCCTTAGAAGATAAGGTACATGTTATGATGCTTTATTCTTTTTCTAATACACCAATCGTGCTCAACTGCACTACGAACTTCTTCGTCTATTTTGCATCTGCAGAGAAGTTTCGAAATATATTCATGAGACGCATTCTAAGAATCCAGTCTTCATCAACGACTGCTCTCTAAGAAGAGAATGGATATGTAAACTTCAATAAATATTGTTTTATTGTTAATAAACGTGTAAAAAACTATGTGAACTATTTAAGATTCTGTGTGAATGGGGCCATTGGACTAGATTTTTTAATATAACCGGAACTGAAAGATTCTGCTGCGACAGAATCCAAATATTTTTGTTTTTAAGTGTTATTGATTCTGTGCTATCCATAAAATCAACGTTTGGATGAACTGTAATAATTGAGTGCTTTTTTTCATGTATGGACATACAATTACAGAACTAATGGATACAATGCATTCTCTAAGTGCATTAACGTAATCCAATTACAATGAAGTAGATGATTTATGAATTCCTATTCTTAAAAGGAATTTTGTTCAAAGCTGGTTTTTAATTGACTACGCAATATTTTCCAACGCATATCATATTGTAAACTGAAAATATTATTATATGTAAATTATTTCTACAAATATGATTAAGTACAGCTGCTAGTTCATCAACTTTTTTCACTTACCAGGTCAAAAGTTCTGCTTGGTTTTAACCATATTTCAGAGGCGAGGGCTTTCCGCACCACCTATTTAGGGAGGTGGCTAAAAATACCCACCCCTATTATCTTCCAAACTAATAGTTCAAGCAACATAATATTGTCTAAGTAACTAGACCATGATGTAAAATTTTTGTTTCTGGTAAAAATTTCATATTACTGTGAGGACCTCAGTTTTTTTGCTGACGTCAGCAAAAGTGGCGATTTTTACTTGAAAATGGGAGTGAAGTTGTATTAATTTTCTAATGATGTCATCCACCCAAGGGTGTTCCTATGGGTTAATATACAGAAATAGGCCGAAATTATTTGGAACCATCAAAATTTTAGCAACCTCTAAGAAATTGGCAGCCATTTCTAGAAGCTAATTTTCGAAAATACACATAGCCACCGTCTAAATTTTGGCAAAATGTGTTTAATAAAAAAATATTAAGTGAAAAACTGTCAATCAAAATTCAAGTGTAATTTCTTCCACTATAACAATATATTCTAATCAACTTAAGCAGGTTCACTCAGAGGCGCACCCAGAGGGGGGGAACTGGGGGAACGTTCCCCCCCTCAACAGAGCACAGATGCTTCCATTCCTCAAGAAATGTATGCTGATATGATAACATAGTACATATATATTAAGCATTGCTTCAAATCTATCTGCAGGGGTAAGCAATAATTAATTGATATTGCAATTATTACAATAATTGGAAATCGTTTAATCTATTGAATACTTTAGAAGAAAAAAAATTACCAATAATTTGCAATTATTTAGGTTCACTAAGAACGTTCTCACAAGCATTAATGGATGAAAATCTTGGTGAAACATAATAAAGTCCCAATTCGAAAATCATTATTGTCCTGCCTAGTAAATTAATACAGTATTGGCTATTGCATGTGTACAGCACAGTTTGATGACTAAAATATACATTATGCTTCCACTAACGAATTCAGTTTTTTTATATTAAAGGCATAACATTAACCCTATTTCGCACCATTGCTATCTTTCTGTCACACGCCTCATATTGTGATGTCAAACCTAAAGATATTAAACAATGATCACAGCTTATACATAACGTATCTATGCAGAACCAAATTTGCTTTTAGTGATTACGATTTCTGGCAACATTTAACTTAGATTTTTCTTAGTGCTAACAGAAGTATGAAGCACTCGTAATTTTGTTTGTTATCTCACAACGATGTTTTTTCTTTTAAGAAAGTTTTTATGTGTTATGCTTGGTTC